>JAWNPI010000109.1:13992500-14285000 GCA_035047625.1 Drosophila mettleri
AAATAAAAATGTGCCATGAGAGCGCATCGCGAGAGCGGGGCGGCTCTCTGAGCGTATTGGAAAGGCGCAGGCGGGCGCACAAAAAAAAAAAAATAAAATGACGTAGATAAAAAACACTCACTGGGGTTTTATGAAAACTCATGCGGAAAACTGTAAAAAAAACGAAGCAAATTCTAAAAAAAAAAAAAACAAAACAAAAGGAAGCAGAAGGAATAACTCATCTTGCTCTCAATTTCTCTGTGCTCGCTCTCGCTCTCCCTCTCTCTCGCTCTCGCTCTATTTTTCTATTGCGCTGTGTGTCGCCGGCTCAGTCACTCGCTCGGTCGCTAGCTTAACCTTAGCCCAGCTCCGGCTCCCCGACGGGCGGTCGCGCAGCCTGGAAAATTGCTTTCTTTACGCACGCAACTTTAACAACGGCATTCAACAGTTCCAACTGCGCGCGTGTAGGCACCCCACGGCATCCCCGCATCCCGACGCAGTTGCCAGCTTCTGGCAAGCCTACGCACCCAGTGCCGGAGCCACAGGTAGCGGCGACTAACGGCACAATTCAGCAAACAGCCAAATCGTTGGCCACAGTGGCGTCCACTGAGAGGGTGCTTAGCACCAATATATAGAAAAAGGAAAATATTGCTAAATAGATCCCGTTATGTATATTAGTGACATCATTTGGCATGTCTCGCATCCTCTGAAGCTTACGGATGCACAATCAGTGGATTAGCCCAACGGATTTAGTTCCCAGGATCTGACTTAAGCCAAAATATTTGCGGAAGTGATTTATTTAGATGTGATCAAAATAATATATAAAAAATAATATTTTTTTTAGTTTACTCTATATATTATAAATAAATATACATTTTTTTTCCAGACAAATTAATTATTTTATTTAGTTCATATTAAATTTTGATTTAGGTTCTTAGATCTGATTTTAGCCTAAATATTTTCAGAGATCTAAAAAATATATACTTCTTTGTTTCACTTTGTATGTTATAAATAAAAAATATTTATTTCTTTTACTTTGTATATTATAAATAAAAAATATTTTTTTCTTTTATTTTGTATAGTATAAATAAAAAAATATATTTTTTTTTTAATATATACTGTGTATTTTTCTTAATTTACTTTGTATATATAAATAAAACATATTATTTTTGTTTTAATTTACAGTGTAAATACTTTCCATATTTTTATTAATTTACTTTGTATATTATAAATAAAACATATATATTTTTTTTTTTTTAAATTTACTGTGTAAATACTTTCTATATTTTTTTAATTTACTTTCTATATTTTTTTAATTTACTTTGTATATTATAAATAAAAATACTTTTTATTTTACTTTGTATATTATAAAAAATAAAATATTTTTTTTTTCTTAATTTACTGTGTTAATACTTTTTATTTTACTGCTCATTTTATAAATACTGTAAATAAAATATACTTTTTAATCAAATCTGGCAAATTAAAAATGTAATATAAATATATATATTTTATAAGTGAACATAATTTAAGAGAAATACATATATTTATTTTTTATTATTAACTTTTAAGTGCAATAAAAATTCAGCTATTAAAAATAATGAAATTATGAACGATTAATAAAAAATAGAAATAAATATAATATTTGCATATGAAAATAAATTTTTTATAGTTTTCGCCTAAGCACGCGCCCCTTCGCGAAAAGCCAATGCGAGCGCCTCTGCTGGCAGGACGACAAATCAAACGCGCGGCAGGCCAAAAAATTGCGGAGCACCGAGCAAGTTAAAACGAGGCCACAAGTGCGCCGCACAAGGCATACGAACGAAAAGGGAGGGAGGGAGAGAGAGAGTGAGAGAGAGTGAGAGTGAGAGTGAGCGAGAGAGTGTCGTGTGAGAGGGCAGGGCAACCGCAATGAGGAGCAACTGGCTAGCCGCTGTCACGAGAGAGCGGCAGAGGGAGCAGAGTGAGAGAGAGCGGGAGAGAGATGAGGGGGCGGAAGCTGGGTACGTGAATTATCTTAAGTGCTCGCCGTGACTCGAGGCGGGCCAACCAAAATGTCGCGAGAACGCGCCTCGCTGCGGGTGCGGGCGAGGCAGCGAGGCAGCGAGGCCGAAGCGTCGGGAAAGTACACGCACACTTCCAATCAACAGCGACGTCAGCGTCGCTGTCAATGCGTGCGCGCCCGCTCGCTGTGACAACAACAACAACAGCAGCAGCAACATCGACGAAGAAGAAGCAGAAGAAGATGACGAAGGAAGGAAGGCAGCCTGGCAAGGACGCGGCCGGACGAGGTGATACAGGTTCGCAAAGTAGCGTGCGACAAGGACGTAGCCGCCGGCAAGGCTTTGATTGTTCTCGGCCTGGCGGCAGTTCCAGCGAACTGGCCAGGCTCCGTGCGGCGTACGTTCTTCCGCCGTTATCCTGTCGTTTTCCACGGCAATTTGCGTGGCTCATTCAACACCCGCTGATCTCCAACGGTTCGTACAGAAGCTGCGCATTGCACGCGCATCGCGCCGCAGGACGCACGACGCAAGGATCAGGCGAAGAAGCAGAACATCTAATATCATTTCAGCTTTACCTGCCCTCTCTCTCTCTCTCTCTCTCTCCTCCACTCTCTATGTCTGTCTCGCTATAAGCAGCTGCGCCCAGCCACCCTTTTTTTACGATCGTTTTTTTTTTTGTTGCTTTGGCCCCTAGTAAAAATCTGGCTCAGGTAGCCACCGCCCACTGCCGTGGGACAGGTAGACAAACCACATTCGGATCGCGGATCAGTCATCGCGAGCGCCGCACTCCCTCTTAATCCTTTACTTATGAAAGTCAATCGCCTGGATTATCCAGCACGCCCAGCAAATATTTTGGGCGATTAGCCGCCCCACAAGCGACCAGCCAAGATCAGGCAGCCACGCAGCTTCCCAGGTCCAGGTAAGGCTCAACCTGTAACCTGTAACCGGTAACGGCACTCCCTCTAGCCCTAGCGGTTAAAGCGATTGCGCTTAATGGAGTTTACGGATCACCTAGTGTTAGATAGTATATAGATCATCTAGTAATACCTAGTATATAGAATAGCTAGTGTTATATAATATATTCTATAGATCAGATCATATATATTAGTAGTATACCATGGGTATATAGAATATCTTGTTTTATCTACTTTATAGATATATCTTCTGATTAGTAACTCCCTTAATATAGACTCCTTTGATCTAAGTATTTCACATTATTTCCAATAATAAATTATTCCAAGTGCATATTCCAGCCTTAAACAAAGAGAATAAAAAATAAAAAAAAAAAAAAAAAACATTCAATTGCCACTGTAAACAAAATAAACCGTTTCGTTCGTTCTCTCTCTGCGATCGAGTGGAAACGCGGGAAGGCAGTGTGAGCAACTGGAATGATTCGCATTGCAGATGATCGGACCCAACCCTCGCTCGCTCGCTCACTCACACACTCACACACGCACACACGGACACACGGCTGGAGAAGGGGGCGCTGCCAGAGTGCTGAGGCCAGCCAGCCAACCAGTGGCAAGCAACGCTGCGCGCCCCTTGAGCCACGACCACTGCTGAGCGCACGATCGATCAGTGGCACTGAGAGGGGGTTGTTTATAAATAGACGCACGCCGTCCATTGAGTGCGAGGCGACCAAGCGTTTCCAATGGCTGGCGCGCGCGAGTGAGATGCCCGATCCGTTATTGGCTACTGACTCCGCCCCAAGGGTGGTCGTTGATCGGCGAGCGACGATCGGTAATTGCCAGCGGCTGCAACAGTTCCGTGCGCCCCGCTTGCTGCACATGCCGCCACTAACTAGGCAACACTAAATGCTCTCAGCAAAACAGTTGGGCGCCAACGAACTTCCAACGTACAGCTGTTCCAGCGCGCAATTGAGAGCCATTTTTAAAAACGCTGCGACGCCGACTGCGGCCGACGAGTTGGCAGCGACCGCGAACGTCGCTTGTAAGTGAATTGTGGTTTGTTGTTTTGGTTGGCGCGCGCTCTGCCCACTGTCGCAGTCAACGTTGGCGCTGACGTCACTGCCGCCTGCTGCTGCGCCGTTGCGTTGCTGGCGCTGCCAGGATCAACCACCGAATGGCAAATGAAAAAATAAAATAAGCAAACAACAACAAAAAACTGAGGCAGCCTTTGCATTTTTTCGCTCTTCATGAATGAGCTCTCCCGTGCGTGACTGAGCGAACGAGCGAGCGAGCAAGTAAGCGCTTGAGTGAGTGAGTGAGTGTGTGTGAGTGAGTGCGAATGACTGAGTGCCCATTGCTATGAGAGCGCTTCCACTGTCAGCCAGCCACCTTTCCATTGGAATATTTTATTTTGAGTGTTTTTTTTTCACTTTGCTTGTCAGAATGGGGTGGCTACTTGGAGAGTCTGAGCGTCTAGCTGAGGCACTGTGGTGAGTTCGAAGATGAGCATTTTTTACAGCTCGCGCTACGCCTGCGACAGCAGCAGCTGCCGTTGACACTCCCACAACACACACACACACACACACACACACACGCTACACACGTAGGGACCGCAACATCGACAACTGTGCCCACAAGTTTGTGTAATATGTCTGCCTTCGTGTTGGTGTTGCGCCCAAGCATTGGCTGGCGCAACTAAAACCGATGTACGTGTCCCGTGCCCCCGCCTCCAATCCTGCCTGGCTGCTTCCAGCTGCCAATGCGGCCGTGTGCGCGCTACGAGCCTCTCGAAAGACGTCGACACATGTCACTGCCGCAATGCTCTTCCCCCACGTTGGCTTCTTCTAGGCCTCAGCTCAATTTGTATTTTGTTTTGTATTTACAAATTCCAATAACAACAAACAAATAAATGCATTTTGTAGCCAATTCATGGAATGTGCTTATGCTATGTACCTGTGTGTGTGTGTGTGTGCGTGTGTGCGCGCGTTTGTTTGTGTTGAATTTCTATAGCTTTTTGCTCGTGCCTCTCTTTCTTTCTGTTTTCATAAGCGAAGGCGGCTCGCGTCAATTAACAGCTGCAGATCGTTCTAGTCGTTGTTCTTCTGCTTACTCTAGTTGTTGTTGGGCAATGCGCATTAGATAAATAAAAAGCAAGCGAAGTGTTGGTAATCTGTTCTCTTCTTCTCTCCTTCTCTTGCTGGAAGACAAATGGGAATCTGGATGAGTAATGTATAGCGTGTGCTTCGGGCAGTGCATATGCGTTCCTATGAATAGCTTCTATTGATAAGTTAATGAAAGTATTTATTAAAAAATTTATTTTAATGGAGAATAATAATAAATATTAATATACTAATAATGGAGACTTTTGTATTATTATATATACCCTAGCATTTTAATAGGAAATTTAAGTAGTCTCCTTGAAAAAATATTAATTTAATTTTGAAATTACATATATATTTATTTAAATTTAATTATAATAACATAGTACAGTTATAATAAAATTGTACATCAGTAAATACATTTAAAATGGTTAAACCATTATATAAATCAAAATTACTAAGTGTAACTCTTTAAAATAATATTAATATTAATTTTATATATTTAAGAAACTGACAAGAAAAAAATTAAATTTTAAATAAATAAAAGAAAAAATTTATTAAACTAGAATTTTTTTTTATTGATTTTTAACATACCTATAAATATCTCTATTTATAGTTAGTAAATTTTATTTACTCTCAATGAGGCTTATGTTTCCTTATGAAACCAAGAGCTACACGTTATAGGCCGAAATATTTGAATAGGTTTCATTGAATATAATTTCTGAGAACGTTTTGCAATCCCTTAAATTAATATATATATATATATATATATATATATATATATATATATATATATATATAAATATATATATATGTAAATTATATAAGCATATAACTGTCATAAGTACACAGAGGCCTTAACCCTCTTTTTATCAGTTAACACTTAGCCGCAGGCCAAGTTCATTGCAACTTTCGGCTTTCGGCTTTTAGTCATGCGATACACATATTGTTAAAAATAATGATGGCAATGTTAGAGAGTGAGTGAGTGAGATGGAGTGAGCACACTCCACACTCGAGGGCAATACGCTCCCCTCGACGCAGCGGCACTCGAAGTGCGCATAGACAATATAAAGATTAAAGCTGCAAATCCGTTGAGCCCAGTGATGGGCTCTTAATACGATTGCGCCCTATATACATAAGAGTATCAACAACAATAACAGCGACAGCAGCAGCAGCAACAATAACAACAACAACAACAACAACAATAATATGCCACATCTACGATAAGAGACAGGAACAGGAACCAGTTTTTATTTTTCTTTCTGTTTTGTAAAATTACCCAACGAGAACTGGATTTCATCAAAAATATCAAATTTCATATAATTGGCGGCCATTTTGAAGTTTTGCAATGCAAAATGGAAAATATTCGGCGTGAAATTTCATTTGTTACGTATCGCTGACCAGATGCAATATGCCGCAACTCTCGTTGGCAGGGCATTGTTAGGCAGGCAGCATGGAAATGGCAAGGGCGGCGGGCGGCGGGCGGCGTGCGGCTGTGTGTGGGGAGTGTAGAAAGCGTGTGATGGAGCGCCACTTGCACATGATTTTTTATCATCAGGCCACAGCCGGAGACGGCAACAAAAAGGGGGCGAGGCACATTATTAATAAATGTATAAAATTCATATTAATAATAGTATTAACAATTAAATGAAATAATTTAATTAAGCCTCAGCTGAAACTTCATTTTGAAGGCCCCTGTTGACTGCGCCGCTGCCGAAATGTCTCGTTCCAGAAATTGACTCCATGACAACTCTTTTTTTGCAATTTTTTTTTCGTTTTCTTCGCTCGCTCCTTCTTCGTTTTTTTTTGTGTTTCAGTGCGGAGAGAGCCAGCCTGGAATGGCGCAAAAGAGCGAAGAGCGCAGCGCTGCGTCGTCTTGGAAATTTGCAGTCGCGTCGCAGTGACGTTTTTACACATATAAAAAAAATAAGTGTATTTTCCCGTTACTTTTTTACAAAGGCCGAAGCACAGTTAGCAGCCGTGGCAGCAGCTCAACGAGGGGTTGTCGCTGCAGCGCCCTACCCCGTTATTATTGCTGTTGTTGTCGACGTTGGGCTGCCACAAAACTAGTTTGGCTTTGGCTTTGGCTTGACAGCGACAGTAGCACTAGCAGCACTAGCAGCGACAGCAGCAGCAGCAGCAGCGACGTCGACGTCAGCGGCTGGCAGTAACCGACTTTCCACCCACTTTTTGGTTTTTCTCTGGTTATTCCGGTGGCTGTCTTAGAGCTTTTTAAGGGTTGCAAATCAAAACGCGGTTTGTTGGTTTGTATTTTTGGCCAAAGTCGTCGTAACTTTATCGGCCGCATGCGGGCACAAGCGAGAGCGTGAGTTAGCATGCGAGAGTGAGAGCGAAATAGAATGCGCGCCTCTGTGTATGTGTATGTGTGTGTGTGTATGGGGGCATGGAACGTATAGAAAGACGCAGCGTTAAAGAGTCATTATTGACACTTGCCAAGTGTTGAGTCGCCAACTTTGGTGGGTGGCAGAGCCGGTGGGTGGGGGGCAAGAGGCTGTCAGGTATGCAGCACGCACAGCCGCATCTCCATCTCCAACCTCCCCCCTTAGCTGCTGTTGCTGCTGGAAGTTGTCAACTCATATGCATAATTGCCTTGAATTTATATTTGTGGGGCGCCATCGCTGCGCAGTTTTTGCTCTCCAACCCAGTTGGAGCGCGCTCGCTCGTTCTCACTGCGGCTCGACAGCGACCATCTCGCTCTGGCCCACACTATTTCTCACACTTGCGCGCGCGCTCTCTTTCTCACACTCACGCTTTCTCTCTCTCACTCTCTCTCTCTCTCTATCGCACTCGCTCTGTCTCTCGGTCGCTCTTTGGCTAGTTAAGCGTGGAGTGTTGTTGTTTGTGTGCATTTTAGTTTGGGATTTTCGTGGCATTTTTGTGGCCTTTTGTCTGGTTAACCGTGGTTGGTTATTGGTCAACACGCACACACACACACACACACACGCACACCCAACCACATGGCCATATATGAAAACCGCTAAAAAAAATATTGACTTAACCAAAAATGCTTGATTAACTTTTATCGTTTAAAATAGAAGCCATTTAATAAGTGCAATAAAAGCAAACAACTTTATTTACAACAACAACAACAACAACAACAATAACCATTGGCTGGCCATAAAGCCTGGTGTGAAAAGTTGTTGGCCATAAATTGTTCACACACATAAAACACATGTGGCAGCCAGACAAGAAGCAAATAACTTAAATAAAATTACAATTTAAGCAAATCCCAAAGTGTTTTTAGGCCCCTTTTTTCTGTCGCGTCGTCAAGGGATGTTTGCCCCTGCGCCCTTCGCTCAGGTGTACACTAATTTGGAGTCTATAATATATAATTATAATATAGACATTTGGGCTTAGGAGATGGAAGAATCAGATCCATACGAATTATGAGATCCATCTATGAGATTTACAAGATTGACTCGGAATGTTTTCCAGATGCCGAACGATGATGATCTCTATGAATGCTTTGCAAGCTTTATTAGACAAAGGTACTTAATATAAGATATATATATTAGTATTTGGCAACTTACTCAAAAAAAACTTGCTACAATAATTAATATAAATCAGGGTAAGGATAATTTATGCTTCTTCAAAACGTATTTTTCTAAGATCTCTATGACTGCTCTGCAAGATCCAGCTATGCCTCAGTAATACTTACTTAAGATCTATGCCTAAAGATCTCTTATACTTGGAAACTTATTCAATAGTCCTTCAGGCAAATATTAATATTTAATATAGTTTTTTTCCATCTGCAACTCAAATGTTTCTGTTTGTATTTAAGAACTATTTAATTTATATATTTAATTTTTATTATTTATTATTTGTAAATACTAAAAATTTTTTTATTTATTCATTATAGTTTATTTAATATTTATAGTCAAAGAACTCTCTAACTCAGAGACTTTCTCAGAACTCCTTGATTCGAAAAGTTAAAAAAAAAAACTCATTCTACGATATTTTTGAGAACAAATATTTGATTCAAAAATATATTTAAGAAGCTCCATTAATGCCTTAGTAGCTTAGCGAATGCCTAGATTCGAAAAGAATTATAAAATCGTTTGATAAGGTCTTAATAATTGCCTCACAAACTATTGTTTGTAATTTCTTGATTAGATTTAATTATATAGAATCGTTGACTTAATTCATGCATTCAAATTCTATTCCAAAATTTAATTATATATTAAAGTTTATATAGAAACAATTCTTATAAGTAAATCTTATAGATTTTTACCTAAAATTCTACAGAAACTCTATTTTATTAATATTATTATTTTCATAGATTATTTTTAGTATATTAGAAATCTATCAATATTTATTTGATATATTTCTAATATTTTAATTATGTTTCATGATGCAAAATAATAAAATTTAGCAAACAACTTCGCAAAGTCCTGCCTTTATTTCATTTTGCACATAAATATTTATTCATGATTTTAAGTCAAGTTGAGGACTTGAAAATAATTGAATGCAATGAATATATTCAAATATTCATATAATCATATGTGTTTTTAAAAGAGTTAATTCATACAATTCGAACTAATTCCAATCATCCAAGTGCGGAACGGTTAGAATTTAGAAGAGTTCTAATATAATAGAAATATATATGCAGAATTTATTTGCGAAGTATCTTAATGAGACTTTGATTAAGCAAGCTAAAAACTCTGGATAGTAAGTAGCGCTATATGCCATATCTAAATTAAATAAATAAGTCTAGATAGATCCTTATATTAATTCCTGTTTATTCCAACTGCAGCTTAATTATTATGATAATTATATTAACAATAATCTGACAATGTATGATTAACAATAATAATTATATTATTATTATTAATACTCCGACTGATCATTATTATAAATACTTAACACACAGATCATTTTCTAACACTCGTGTTATTTAATTCAATTTCTACAATTCGTGTTTAGGGGATGTTTTTATGCTCCGATTCGCCACGCCCCTTTGCCTGATCATACGCAAATAATATCATGACGATCTATAGAGCATTCACTTGGAATCAATTCAGAAGCAGATTATTCAGCTTATTCTTGATCTATTTGCAGAGTTTGGTAACTCTGTAAGATCTGATGTGTCTGAGAGTGAAAGCCAATATACTCCGTTTCAGAGCTCAGCTGACCTCGCTAGACCTAGATACCAGTTTGTTCCTTAACTCTTTGTGCCTCTTTCAGCATAATTTATTTCCTTTAAAATTCTCTGCTCTTAAATTCCAGATATTAAATCCAATTTTCGTTGTTTATTGCGCGCTAACCGCAGAAATAAAAAACAAATAAACCAAAGAAGAGAAGAAGAAAAAAGTCAAGAACAAATGGCAAATGGCATATGGAAGGAACAGTAGAGCGGCTATACAATGACCTATATAAAAGTTCTACTCCAGTTTTTTGACCAATTTTTAGTGCTGTTTTTTGTGCTGTTGCGTTTTTTTCTGCCGCTCCGGATCGCTGCAACAAAAGACGCACAAACAGAGGTCACGATCGATTCCGGGTAAATCCCGCGTCGAGTCCTCGCATTAATTATGCCAAAAATATGACAGAGACCAGGCCCAGCGTAGATGCGCCGTCTTTTATGGGCTTGTTAAAAAAGAATCATAAAAATTATGCACATTTATTTTGAAACTAGATCAGGTCAAGCAGCGCTGCGTCGCACTGTCCAGCCGATCCCGGCCCATAAATCTCTGCGTGATCTACAAAAGTTTGCGAAAAAAAAATCGCAGAAAAAAAAACGTGTATCTAGAAATCTATTTGCCGTGGCGTTTCCAGGAAGAACTTGCGTAATAATTTGCATTATTTTTTTTTCGTCCTGCATCGCTTCATTCAGCCGAGGGAGGCGTGATCCTGGCCAAAACACACAAAAAATTGGCCTAAAAATTACCTAAGCCGTGTAAAACGAGAGCAGGGCATCGTAAAACGAGCACAATCGCTGGCCAAGCAGGACGCTTACGTAACGCCTAGGCCAGCGCAGGATAACACAATTGTAGCACTCGGACAGCTCGGCCAGCTCGACGAGCTCGACGCGCTCGAACCGCTCGACCCGCTGTGCCATGTTCTACTTTTTCTTCTATTTTTGTTTTTCTTTTTTTTTTTTGCCACAATAAAAATGCAGAGAATTTTTTCAAATTTTTTTTTTTTATTTTAGTCTTTCTTCTTCTTCTTTTTGTTCGTGTAGCTCTCATAAAATTGCCTCGCTGGATTATGTAAATAGCGAACAGGATGATTATCGTCCGCATTTCGAACTAATTTAGGCGGGTGGTGTCGGCATTTATGGCACCTCGATTCCCGCTGCCTGTCTAATCCTCGAGATCTAGTTTAGGTTTTTTGCATAACACCATAAAAGTGACTCAAAGACAGAAAAGAGAAGCCAAAAAACTTGGGAAATTATCTGGAAAAAAACTAAAGCAAGAACAAAAAACAAAAAAAAAAACTAAGAGAAAAAAATTTAACTAAAGATGCCCTAAAAAGTGGTCGGAAAACTGGAGCAGCGTTTTATGATAGTCGAGTTTTCATATGGCTTTTGGTTTTTTATTCTATGTGAGAAAATCAGGAAAAGCGAGCGACAGAGAGAGGTAGAAAGAGATAGGTATAGAAACATTAAAAACTAGAGCAGAGATTTACGACCTTTAAAGAGACAGATGCAGAGAGTGAGAGAGAGATACTTATACTTATACTTATACTTATACTTATACTTATACTTATACTTATACTTATACTTATACTTATACTTATACTTATACTTATACTTATACTTATACTTATACTTATACTTATACTTATACTTATACTTATACTTATACTTATACTTATACTTATACTTATACTTATACTTATACTTATACTTATACTTATACTTATACTTATACTTATACTTATACTTATACTTATACTTATACTTATACTTATACTTATACTTATACTTATACTTATACTTATACTTATACTTATACTTATACTTATACTTATACTTATACTTATACTTATACTTATACTTATACTTATACTTATACTTATACTTATACTTATACTTATACTTATACTTATACTTATACTTATACTTATACTTATACTTATACTTATACTTATACTTATACTTATACTTATACTTATACTTATACTTATACTTATACTTATACTTATACTTATACTTATACTTATACTTATACTTATACTTATACTTATACTTATACTTATACTTATACTTATACTTATACTTATACTTATACTTATACTTATACTTATACTTATACTTATACTTATACTTATACTTATACTTATACTTATACTTATACTTATACTTATAAACGAGAGAAGGAGATAGACAGAGTGTGAGAGAGAGAGCGAGTTAGAAGGGTTCACGTTCCTGTCGCTTTGCTTTTGTAATTCATTTGCAATGTCAGCGCCACCTGCTGTTTATTGCCAATATGTCGCGATTTTTTACCCTAGACACATGTTCCCATCGGGCTACGGCATGTAATTTGTGTGGGCGTCGCGGGGCCAGGACCGATTGTTTGTGTTGCAGCCGCCCAAGTAGCACACCCCGCCCGCCCCAAGGTGGGCTGCCGGAACGGCAAGCCATAGTACACAGCGTAAGGCAGCACAAAAAAAAAAAAAAACAGCTAAAGCAAAACAAAACAGCAAAGGCAACAAAAATCAACCTACAACAACAACAAAAACAACAATGTTGTGTTCATAATTTGACATTTTATTTGTCAAACACGTTTCAAGCAAACAATCAAAGTGAAAAGAGCAAGAGTTATGGCGAGCCAAGTGAAAATCGTTGAGATTTATATTTCAAAAACATTTTCAGTCTTGGGCATGCACTTTTCTAGCTCCAATAGAGCAAGCTTAAGCAGAACAATTAATCGAATAATATCAAAGTTATTTTTTTAGATTTTAAAAGGACTAAGAAGTAACGAAATGACATTTGAAATTATTCTATATAAAGCGATAATTAGAGTACAGCAGCTGCAGTTGGAGCGTCGAGAGTTTCGCTCCTCCTATGATCACTACTTCGTGTTAAGCTCGTAAAATAAAAGTCTCACAAAATTAAATCCAAGCAAAAGTAGGAGCAGTGGTATTCCAGTCCCAAATTTGTTTTATTTTGGATACAGTTTGGAGTGGACCGAACCCTATATATAGAACTTGAAGTCAATCGACTTTCTTTATTAACTAACTTTATGTTATTTAATAAAGCTCTAATTTTCTTGCATTTAGAATTTAGTATATGAATATAATTTTTGAGCTAAACTGAAAATGAAATCTAATTAAAATTAGCTTGATATAGGTATAAAAAATATAGGAAAATTAATTATTTCTTAAATAATATTTTTTTTGATAATTATTTGACAGCTCTTCAAGGCAAGCGCTTAAAATCAATTTAAGATTAAAAAAATTCAAATATGCAGTTCTTTTTATTAGTAATATTTCTATAAGTTAAAATTGTATCAAACACATAAAATCAAATATGAAATTCTCAATCAACTCAAGTTAAGCAGAGGCCAAAGATTATTTGCTATAAATGAAATAATTCCTTTCATAATATTTTTCAGTTCAGACAATGAAAACTACATTTTCTTTGCTCATAAAGTTTGTAGTGGCAGAAATGTTTTATGCAAATTTATACACAAAGCAGCCCAAGATCTATGCCGATTCCTTTTGCATAATTCTCATATTGTTTGTTTAATTTATGCGCCATGTTTATTCAGCAATTTGATGAGCATATAAATACATCATATGGGTGGAGTACGGGAGGACGGCAGCAGCAAGACTACAGACCCATTCGAACTGAACATATAAACAAATTTTAATGATCATCTATTTAAATGTTGCTCTGTTTGTGTACTTTGCGTGATTGAATTGCGAGTTCAGTTAAATTGAGTTGAGTCGAGTCGAGTTGAGTCGAGTTGAGTTTTACCATTTTACAAATATTTTCCGTGTGTCGTTACACTTTGCACATAAAAGTCGCTTGATTTTCTCTGTGAATTGGGCGCGTTTCTATTTTCTGATAATTTTATGAAAAAGGCAGCTGCGAGCGAGTAGCTAGCTCTTTGAATTTGAGTTGTAATTTTTGTTTGGTTTGAGAGTTTTTTTATTCTATGATCAAATTTAACTAAAATATAAAATTAAAAATAATTTTGCATAAATTTTTATAATTTTGTGAATTTTTAAAAGTTATTCAAAGTTCAGAAATATTTAAAATAGAAAAATATTCAATTTATGCTGCCTTTATTTGGTGTATAGCTAGGCAATGAGCTGTGCATATGTCTACATATTAAGAGCAGTTCTAGTGCATGACAACTTTGTCTCTCTATCTACTTCTTCCCTCCCTCTCTATGTATCTCTCATGCAAGTATATATAATGTCAATACTTAACACATTAATTCCATTTCTCTATCTAGTTTTTCTTACTTCCAACGTCTCTATATCTTCCTATTTCACTTTTTATTCTTTTTCTCTCCCTGTAGTATAATTTAATTTTCTCTTCCTCTCTTTCTCTGTAGCATTACTGATTTTTCTCTCTCTCTCTCTCTCTCTCTGTGTAGCATTTTGTCTTTATCTCTTATGATATCTCTCGTCTATTTATTGATTTTTTTTTTTGGAAGGCCAACACTTGCAGTGATAGAGATATCGATCTGTCTCTCCCTTTCTATCTCTATATATTTTTCTTTTTTTATCTATCTTTTTCTCAATCTCTCATTTCTCTATCACTCTATTTCTCTATCTCTCTACTTCTCTACCTCTCTCTTTCTCTGTCTCATTAATTCTTGTTCTGCCTTCTTTATCATACGCATTAATTTTCTCTATCTGCCGTTTTATATTTTTTTTCTATTTCTCGCTTGCTTTGTCTCTCTCTCTCTCTCTCTCTATCTCTTTCTCTCTATATCTTTCATTTTTTCTTTAAATTTTCATTTTATCTTTTTTTATTCCTCCCACTCTATGCCTCTCATCTAATGCAGCTTTATTCATATCTCACCATTTCTATTAGAGCACTCATAGTTCGGCTTGCTCGTCACAGTTTCGTGCTCATTGAATTATTTACTTCGTCAGCCTTTCGCAAAATAATCCTTTCCGGCTGCAAGTCCAAAAAACTCGCTCCACAAAATAAATAAGCAAACATATGTATATATATTTATATGTATAGAGAAAAGGAAAATGCAAAAAAAAAAAAAGCGGCTCGAACACCCTCACTTGTATTGTGCGCTGACATTTTCGCGTTTGGCTTTGTCAGCAACGTCCTTGCTGCTGTCATTTGTTTGCATTACAGCAACAACAACAACAACAACAACAACTGGCAACACTCAAACAACACAAAAGGTGATTGCGATTGCGATTGCGAATTCCGTTGACGTTTTTATGGCGCATTCAGCAAACCCAACAATTGCAAAACCGAGACAAGGCAGCCAACTCCTTCTGCTCTGAATGCAGCTAACCAACAGGCCAACAGGCCAACCAGGCAACACCAACACACACACACACGCGAATATGAGCACTTGCCTATTTAATGTTGACGCCGACTTCAAAACTCCAGAGGCGCTGGAAGTTTCGCTTTTTGTTTTTGCTTTTTTAGTCAAAGCAAAAACACGGCTGTTATGAACTCAAAGTGAGCAACGGCAGGAAGGATTCACTCAAGCATGACGAGACACCCACTCCCAGTCGGCATCCTTGCGAGCTATTGTTTAACGTCGCTGCGCCGCATTGTTGTGCCTTTTGCAAATTTTTATGGCTTGCTTAAACAAAACAAGGAAGCAAAATCCCCAGCTCAACTCAGCCCAGCCCAGCCCAGCCCAGCCAAGCCCAGTCCAGTGCTTGTGTCATATTAAACAGAAAGTGTCAAGCGATTGACCCTCAAGAAAACTCCATGTCCCATGCGCGCTCACAAAGTGAAAGCGAGTCGATTGGCTTGGTATCCCAACTCCAGCTGAGACTTGATGCTTGGAGACTAGAGACTAGACTAGACTAGAGAGTTTATGCTGAATTTATAAGGGTCTAGGATCTATTTAGAATCATTTATATATTTTTATTTATATAAAAATATCCAACTCTTCAAGTTCTCTAGTTAATTTAGGCTCGTTTGCTCATTGAGTCGCAGAGTGAAAATCATTTGACTGCTCAGCATCAGCTGGCATTACCCAAAAAGGACCTTTCCTAGACTGTTGTTGGCCGGCATCCTCGAGTGGCCACTTGGCATTTGGCACTCATGTAAATCGACATAAATCGGTCGACAAATTTGCTATAAATCCGAATCATTTGCCCAGATTCTCATTTCACAAATGTCAAACGCACATTAACGGCAACCCTCAAAACTATTGATGGGGGTTACTGAATGTATATAACGCATGAGATTACGGGCGGCTCGAGAGCGGGTAGCTAACAGCACGCACACCACTCTGTGCGAATATCGAAATTGAAAATATGACAACGCAATGGGTCTTATTTGGGTGTCCAGAGATAGGGAGAGAGAGCGAGAGAGAAAGCAACTGCCTCGGACAGGGGTCGTGCGTACGTACGTCCGGCTGCTTAGGGCGGGGGCTCTTCCTGTCCTGTCCGCCTATCTGTATCTGTATGTGCCTGCAAAATGCCAATATTGTCAATGCAGTTTGACAGTTAGCCCAAAAGCCGTGGCGAGGCGCAGAGCCAAAGAGGCAGCGAGGCAACGAGGCAGCGAGGCAACTGTCATCCATCTCCCAAAAAGCAGCGGGACAACAAACAACAATTGAACATATTTTGCTGACATTTTAATTAATTTGACACTCGTCGCACGAATTTCTGGTATTTTTCGGCTTAGGCATCGGCTACTGGTTTCTAGGGGTATTACGCGGCATTTTCCCGGCAAGCGCAACATTTAATAATAATAGCAAAAATAAATTAAATATGAAATGTCGAATGAATGCAGAGACGATTGCATTTCAAATAACGACCTACACAGAAAAGCGGCTCGACCGCAAAATACCCTGCACATAATTTTAGGGAGTATTAGCGAGGAGCTCAGCTGAATTTCTGAGTCAAGTTAAGGTCATCTTAGACTCTTAAATTTAAATTGAATTAAATTATTAAATTCAAATTAAAAAATTTTATTAAAATAATGAAATTAAAAGTAAATTTTAAAAAATGTTGAAAAATTTTAAACACAATTTGAATTTAATTATAAAATTCATTAAACTATTAAATTCATAAGATTACATTAGTCAATTCATTAAATTAAAATTTAATTTAATTTATATTGAATTATAAAATTCTTCAGTTTAAAATAAAATTATTATAACAAATTAAATTCAAACGTTATATCAATTAAATTAAATTATTACATTTATCAAACTAAAATTTAATAAAGCTATTAAGTTTAATCAATTAAATTCAAAAGTAAATTATTAAATTAAAAAACTAAATTAAATTCTAAGATTCATTGAATTAAAATGATGTCCAATAATTAAATTAAATAAAGCAAAATTAAATAAAGTAAATTGAAATTAAATTATTTATATTCAAATTAAATAAAATTATGAAATTATTTGCATTGTTTAAATTAAAATTAAATAACTTTATTAAATTAATTAATTTAAAATTAAATTAGGTGTCACAGGAGGCACGAGGAGTCACAGGAAATTAACTTTCGCCATTCAGTGCCAATTTCAAGCAGACACGATCAACTGTGCACAATATTCGATGGTTTTTTGTCACTTGCTGTTGCATGCAACATGCCATGGTCAAGGTGAGAAGGCGGATTAGTGGCACAAGTAGAGGACGCAAGGCGCGTCTAAAGTCAGTTAATTATAACTAAACCCCTTTAGTATAGGCGCGTCGGGGCTTCGAGCGAAACAACAAACGCCCCTCGCACGTTCCGTATTGTGGAAGGGCGTGGCTGGCAGGCAGCTTAGCAGGCGATGCGAGCAAATGTTAATTATCAACTTTGGATAGCGGAACCAAAGTAAGCCACACTTTCCGGAAAATCGGAAAAACTAACCAGTGCTGGCCGATGGCCGATGGCCGCTGCCGCTGCCATCGCCGATTCGCGCTAAGCCAAGTGTCGGCGGGATGAGCCGAAAAAGTCAAAGGATTAATGCGCGGATCAGTGACCCAGCTCGCCTCCGAGTAAAGGGGTGTCGCTTGTTTTCAAAATAAACAAATTGCGAACGCACATGCGACGGCTCGAATTCGATCTCGAAATCGAGCTGTCACTGTGAGCGCGACTGGCAGTGAGCCGACGCCCACCGGCACACAGATCTTTAGCCTTGTGAGCGACCGCGAGCGTCTCTTAATTGCCTGCAACTAATTATGAATAGAATATGCCCGAGGCCCAAAAGGATTGGGAAAAGGAGTGATCTAGGCAAGCGGGCAGCGCTAGGCAGAGTCGGGCATAGTCGGGCAGAGTCAGGCAGCTAAGGACCAGCACTATGGCCCGACACTACTGTTTGTCCTTGCCGCGATTGTCGTCATTGTTGTTTGCAATTGTCATTTTATAGATGATGCCATTGTTCGACTCAGCCAGCTCGTTTCAATCCGCCCACCGCCGCACCCGCACCCGTAAAACTCGGCCGGATTAGTGGGTATGAAATCTAGCTGCTTGGCAAAAGGATTAAAACGAAATTAGTAGAGCGCGGGGCATTGCCCATATATAGATGAGGCTAACATGGCAGTAGCTCAAGATAGATGTATATATATTATATAGAAAAATATATAGATTGTGCATAGGTAAAAATATAAGATTTATTTAAATTATTTTATAATATATATATATATATATATATATATATATATATATATATATATATATATATATATATATATATATATATATATATATATATATATATATTATTATTTTTTTTTTTTTACACAAAATACAAAGAATATAATAGATAATATAAGAATAAAATAAAATTAATAAATCATTTTTAATACTTTTTTATGTATTTCAATTTTTTATATTCAAATTAATATTTTTTTTTTATTTTTTTTTAGAGAGGCAAAAATGCAAGGCTAAACACATACATGAATCAATTTTGTTTTACAGAACTATTCTAATGCTTACACAACAAATTTAACTTATATAAGCGAAGACGATCAAAAGAGAAAAGGCGGAGCTATTTTCTGCAGTCACACGAAGCTCTTTTAAAATTTATCAAAATAACAAATAAATTTCAATTTAATACCAAATATATTAAGCCTTTGAGATTAGCAGAGAGCTCAGCTAGCAACTTAATTTATATATGAATTAAGAATAACTTTTTTTTTTTTTAATTTTTACCACTGATTGCAGCAATTAAATCAGGATTTAAATATATAATGTGTATAAATATTTAGCTTATTTTATTGGAGCTATATTGCAGTAGGCCTCTCTTTGGTTAGACTCAATCGTCTTCAAAGTGCACTCAAAAGTAATGCAATCTGCAAGAAAGCCATGCGGCCGGGATATGTCAGTCACTCAAGGTAAATGCTCTATGCACTGTGAGACGAGAAGAGGTAATAATAATATTATATTAATTCGATTCTCTTAAATAATGTATATTTTTAATTTGCATGACAATTAAGACTAATGACGGATACAATAAAAATAATAAATATAAATAATAAAAATAAATAAATAAAAATAAAATAAATAAATAATTTTATTATATATATATATATAGAGAAAGTCTGCTGAACTATGAATATTAAATGTTATATATAATTATTTAGCCTTAAATTTTGTACAACTTTTCCACTTACCTATCAGCCTTAGAAAGTGGAGCTAAAGATGAAGATGAAGAAGTTATCCAGGCAATTCCTTATATCCTTCCTTCCTGTCAGTAGTCATAAAAGCCTTTCATTTGCTACAAAAACGAGACAGAGGAGCCATAGCGAACGAGAGGTCCCTGCTTTTGGGGTGTTGCAGGTCTCAGTACTGACTGCCTGGGTTTCACCATTTATATTCATAGCTCAACTTAAGTAAGTCGGTTCATAATCCGGCATTTGGTAAATCTGTTCCACATATTGGGGCTAATCCGCAGCGCAAATTAAGTGATCGAGCGAACGGATGCGCGCTGCCAGTGAAACATTGCGAAACGAGAGCCAAAAGCCAAAGGCGAAAAGTTTTTGCCAGGGCTCAGACAACACGGCGCAACGCCACATATCTAAAAATCAAATAGATAAATTGCGGGTATTTGGCCATACGTATGCAGACACGGCTAGAGACACGTGCACTGAGACCAGCTCGCAGACTTCTCCGTGCCATTCAACCCTTTCGACGTACAAATAAATTGGCATTATTAAGCTCTCGCTTGCCGGGCTCAGGCAAAAATTGATTATGGACACAGCAAAAAAAAAAAAAAAAGGAGCTAACAAAACAAAGAGCGCATTAAGCGGCATTTTATGTGAGCTGATTTTTATGCCTTTGGCCGGGAATAGAGAAAGGCACATATTAGGACTGCGCCTTGTCCTTGAACTTTGCCAAAGAGTCCTGTGAGATATATGGAAACAGCAGCAAAATCACTTTAATTTTCCAACAGCACGCAAAGATTTTCAATTCTGATTAAGTTTTAAGTTTTCAGCGCAAACTAGCTAAACGGGTATTGGCCGAAGCTGGCGAGTTGCAGGACAAGTCCATAAGCTCATGTGAGGAGATATATACAAGTGGGTAGAGACGTTCAAGTAGAGAAACATTCATTTGGATATACAATCTCATTCATGTGAGGACATAGGAGATAGAAAATGTATTCAATTGAGGAGATTCATGTTGAGATATATTCCAGTGAAGATAAATTCGAGTGAGTTGTTATATTCATGTATAAATATACAAAATTTAGTATTATTAATCATATAAGAAGAATACATATGATATATATTAATAAGGCGAGATACATTCATGAGAAGCAAATATATTCAAGTGAGTAAATAAATTCATGTAGAGATAAATACATGGGCGAAGATACACTCGAATCAGTGAATATGTGGACGATATTCATTTGAGATACAAGCGAGTAAATACATTCATTTTGAAAAAATAGATTCACTTGAGATACATTCATAGAAGGCAATGCATCCATATGAAAGAGATATATTCATTTGAGATGTACTCAATATATTCATATGAGTTGATATATTCAAATGGAGCAATATGCGAGATATGTAGAGATACATTCATATAAAGATAAATTCACTTGCATATCGCCTTCATTTGGAGACACATTCGAGTGATTAGCAACGTGTGAGAAAAGGGATGCATTTGAGATACATTCATATGGGAAAATAAAAAATAAACATTCATGCGAGGAGTTAGCTTTATTTGAGATATATTCATGTGAGTAGAAATATTCATAAGAAAGCAAAAAAATATATTCATGAATATTCATTTGAGCGAGGAGATACATTCACTTGGTGGAAAATTCATGAGAGATGTATTGAACAGATAATACATTCATATGAGAACATAATTTCAAGACATGAAATAATTTGTGTATATGAAAATATTCGAAAAAATACTTATTTATTTATCAATTTTATTCAATTATGAATAAGTAAAAATATGAATATATATATATATATATATATATATATATATATATATATATACACTTATATGAATTAGTATAATAGTCAGAAATGATATACATTTTATGAGCATCTTCAGCTGGATATATTTTACGAGTATCTGCAGTTCGCTTTCTTGAAACTCAATGGATGCTTGAGCAGCATCTGGCTCTGGCTACATTGATGTCTTAATAAATGGAATATTTGCAGTTGCTAGAAATCGTTGACAAAGTGTGGCAAGCATTGTTGCATGCCACCCAGTTGGTTTTTGGCAATGTGTGCAGCCAGCGACCCTCAAGTGGCCTGTGGTCCATTGATGATGATGACGACTGCCACAGCAGCAGCAGCAGCAGCGGCAGCGGCAGCGGCAGGTGACAGTGCAACTTCACGACTTCATTTGGCATTGACTTCGGAGCAAACCTAATGAGAACAATTAGTGCAGATTCTTCCTCTTCTTCTTCTATTCTTTTTTTTTTTCGAACTGCATTTGCCATGTTTTTTTTTTTTTTTTTTGCATTTTATTTCATTTTTCCCTGTTGTGTTTTTTTTTCTTTTGTGAATGGAACCAAGTCAAAGGCAAGAAGCGTTTCTCATTTACGGGGTCAAACGACGGGAGATCTTTGCCGTGCAAGTGCAGCGCACTCGACTCAACGGCGACAACATAATCAGCAGCAGCAGCAGCAACAGCAACAGCAACAGCAGAGACAGACGCTGAGGCAGCGGCAGCAGGGTGCAGTGCGTCCGCTGTGCGAGATGCTGGAGGCCATTTGCCACAGGGCCGCGGGGCTGCTGCAGCAGCGTGCGGCGAAGCGTGAAAAGGCAGCAATAGAAAAGTCCAGAGAGCGAGTGAGGCAGGACGAGAGCGAGCTGCAGCGGAGCATACACAAATGGCTCAAAAATTGCACGCCAGGCTGCTAAAGGATATGGCACGTCACTCCGCACAGACACTTCAATTATGAGAAAGGTAAATATTTTGTAAAAACAACGCAACAGGATATCAATTGAGAATTATGTACCGAGCGCATTATCAAAATGTGCCCATATGCGTGTTGTGCGTGTGTGTGAGTATGCTCTGACATTTGAATAACTCAATTTGACACAAAGTCAATAGATGAGCAGCATCAGCAGCAGCCTGCGGCTAAGGCTGAGGCCACCCCGGAAGCCAAGAACTGGAGTGCCAATTGTAGAGCAGCTCTCTCTCTCTGTGTATGTGTGTGTTCATGTGTGTGTGTGTTGGACAACGTCCAGCTGTTGCGGCTGCTGCCGTCTCTACCTTCACTCGCCACGATAATAGTTACAGCGAATGCCGCCGATCCTGGCTGCCGCAACGCAATATTACGCAAGCCATAAAGGACAGTCGTGCTCTTTCCGCGAACTCGCAAACGCCGCGTGTCAGCCTAAAAAACTGACAAACCAAAAAAAAAAAAAAAAAAAAAAAAAAACAAGTAACAAACTACAACAAATAACATAGAAAACTGCACGCAACTAGAAGTTCCACTGGCTCATAAAACTGGACGCAAAAAAGGACAGCCGCACAAAGGCCCGGCACAAAAGGAGCTGCGCGTTCGAGCCATAAAAAAAACACACGCAACAAAATTGCATAAAACGCGAGCGTAAAAAATGCCCAAAAAAAAAAAATCGCAAAAAAAATAGAATAAATATAAAATCGTCGTAGAATTCGCCAAAAAAAAAAAAAAAACGAGAGAAAAAACCTACGACCGTCATTTGCATCATTTTTTAATTTTTATTTTTTTGTATTCGACTTTTTCCTTAAAAAAAAGCAAAAGGCAAAAAATGTTTATGCCAAATTTATGATAGGGATCGCAGCGCAGATTATGTAACTCGCAAATTGCTCAAGAAGTCGTAACAAATGTCAGTCTTTTGGTCAGGTTTCGGGCTCACTTCATTTCATTTTTGAGAGTAAAGCAAAATGTCGCCAGAAATGCGTCTGCTCGACAACTATTCCGAGTTTTATGCCCTTTTTTTCCCAAAAATTCATTTTTTATCATAAATATCCATTTTGAGCGCTTCAAATGAATCTCCCTTACATACCATTTATGGCAAATTCTTTGACAAATTTTTCATTTTTAGTGTTCTGCTGCTGACGATTTGTATGATTCTAGAACAAATACAGACTGAAATATTGATAGCATTTTAGCTAAGAAACTAGAATACATTTGTAATTGTTGAACCGCAAGATAGAACTACAGAAAAACTTATATATCGGTATCAATCTAAATGTAAATCTAAAAAATTACATATAGATCGAGTAGATCATATAGAAGATTTTAATATATAGTAGATCTGCATAGAATATAACAGAAATAGCATATGGGAGTTCATATCAACATATCATATAGTAAATCATATCATATTCTGGTTCACATTAATATCATATAGTAATTCATATCATATAATAAATCATATCATATTCTGGTTCATATTAAATAGTAGATCATATCATACAAAATATCATATCATATAGTAAGTCAGCATAGTTGATTTTAACATATGATGGACTATCAGATCATATAATAGATCACATCATATAGTATCTCATGTTATATTATAGATCATCATATCATACGTAAATCAATCATATGGTGAATATTATCATACAGTACCATCATATCATTTAGTCGATCATAAAATATGAAAGACCATATCATATAGTAATCCTATCATATAATAACTCATGGTTTATCTTAGATGATCTTCTCATATGGTAATTATATCCCATAGCAAATAATATCATACAGCACCATATAATACAATAGATCACATCATTTAATATGATAGATCATATCATATAATAATGCTATCATGTAGTAGAACAAGTTATATTTTGCAGATCATCCTATCATATGGTAGATCATATATTAAATCATGTTATCACCTAGTAGATTATGCCATATTGCAGATCATATCATTTAATTGGTCATATCTTATAATTGTAGTAGCTCATATACTAAATTATCATATCATATGGTAATCATATCGTATAGTAAATCATTATATCACATAGTAGATTATGTCATATAGATCATATTATACCATATATCATATCATATAGTAGATCACATCATATAGTCATCATCACATATAAGACTATATATTATAGTTTATCATATCATATAGTAGTAATATAGTTTTTAAGCAATTTGAAATTTCTGTTAATTCCATTTTACAATTATTATAGTAAAAACATGTTGTAAGCTTCTGTAGTTCTTCTTCCATTTGCTTCATTTATCTTGAAGTTGGGACTAGAAATTAGGATTCCAATTTTAGCTATCCAAGATGCGAATACTTCAGCTGAAGTGTAGAACATCCTTCAAGCAGCTCTTTGTTTCAAAAACAAGCAACAAATTATAAATATATAAATAACCTAAGGCGGCAAGTTGAGGCTACATTGAGCGATTCAAGCCTCAAACAAACAGTTTAAGGAAAAGCGAGAAAAGAAGTGAATATTAATGAAAAGGTATAAATCAATATTAAGAATAAGAGCATAAAAAAATCGAATTTAAGTCGAGTTATATTTAATCCATTTTGTATTCTAACTATAGATATATAACTCTATAATATCAGCTCACTCTATCGAAAGTATTTTAAATCAAACTCTGCAAGACTTTCTGGAATCCGCAACAGCTAAGCAAAAATTCAATTAATACTCGAGAATCAAAGGGACAAAACAAATTGTAGTTTTTGAATACCAAAAAAAAGAAGAAGAAGAAGGAGAGGGAGAAGGAAAACAGGCGTACTCCCTTGGGTGATAGATTCGGTGTTTTCGCTTTGTTCTGGCCTAGTGCCTGTTGGCAGGCAATGGCCAAAATATTATCATTAGGCGTTAATTATGTTTGCGTCGAACAGTAGCCAAAATATTTTCGTTTTGGTAAGGGGTAATCAAAGGCAGCGCCGACGGAATTCCGTGTAAGCGCGTAACCAGGCGACACAAAAGGCCTAATAAACATGCCGAACAGCATGATAAGCATTTTGGCATTTTGGCGGTGGTCTTCGCCGGAATGTGGCTAACATATTTCTGGTTAGACATGGCCTAATGAGTTGGCTTTTCTACAAGTTTGTTTTTTTTTTTTTTTTTTTTCTGCCAAATCATGCGAATGCGAATATGTCTGCGGCACAATTAGCCGGGACTTGAGGCGGAAGTGGCAGCAGCCACTGCAATTTATAACGGATCTTGACAGCCCTCGTCGCTAACAATGCAACAAACTGCAAAAATGTTTTTCGAATTTCTCGCCCGAATTATAAAACGAAAAATTGCAATCCACCCTGTCATTAGACGGTGCTGCCTCTGTCTCTGCCTCGACGACGACTGTCCGACTCAATTGTTTACCAGTTGGCCATAAAAGGGTCCCAACACACGCACACACACACACACGCACACACCATTGATTGGGCATAGAGTTTCAGTGCCTTTTGTTGCTTTCAGCCTTGTAGATTCATTGCCTCATTGCCTCGTTGACAGGGGGGATATAAATGTTGTGATTTCTTAATTTTTGTTTGCATTTTTCTCGAATTTAGTAGGCTGTTGAGGTAATTACACTAATTATATGGCCCCGATCACCCTCTCCCTCTCTCCCTCTCACCCGCTATCGACGTGTGCGTGATTGAGCTGTTAGCTATCGCCTTTAGCTACTGATCCAATGGATTGTTAAGGGTTGCTGCCTCTGCCTTTGGCTTAGCCGAGGTCATCTGGCGCGTTAGATTGGTTGACATGTCAAACGGCAGAAGGATTTTCCAAACAACACACACACATGCGTCTCTCGCTGTGTGTGTGTGTGTGCGTGTTCCATTGTCATTGATACTTGCGTAAGTGCGGGGTGTGTGCCCAGCTCCAGACTCTCGTATTCCAATTACGCATTACGCGCAGCTCGTCTTCAAGATGCTTCACTCATCCAATTATCCCTTGTTTCGCAACAGATCAAATGAGAGTCGAAACTATTTGCGATCCACTAAAGGTGTAAGGAAAGTCCTTACAGGTAAAAGGAAAATTATATGAATTTACTTTACATGCACTTAGACAACGGCCCAAAAACATCAGCTGGCTGAACCCAATTCTTTATCGATAATAATCGATATTTTTAGTATTAGCCCAACTTGAAAACTTTAAGAGCTAGAGAACGCGGTTGCATATGAGAGGATTTCATAGAGCATAATTTTAATACCTTCGATTCGATGTATGTATTACATATATATGTGTACTTATATGCATATTAATTTGTATAGGTATATATATGTATGCATATATGTTCGCATGTGAGTCTGCATGTCTTCAAGTATGCACATATATTTGCATGTATATATGTATCATGTGCGCAAATAAGCATGTATGTAAGCATGCAAGAAAGTCTCTATGAATAGGTATGCATGTATGCACTTATTCATGCATGTATGTATCATGTACATATATGTCTGTATTAATGTAGCCATGTTTGAAGTATATGCATACATATATGCATGTGTATTTGAATGCATGAGTGTGTCTATGCATGCATGCATGTCAGTCTGTATTTAAGTATATATGATTGCATGCAAGTCTGCATATATGTTGCATGCCTGTAAATATGAATATATGTATGTATGCATATGTATGTATATATTTATGTATGTATGTATGTATGTATGTATGCATGTATGCATGTATGCATGTATGCATTTGTGTATGTATGTATGTATGTATGTATGTATGTATGGATGCATGTATGCATGTATGCATGTATGCATGTATGCATGTATGCATGTATGTATGTATGCATGTATGTATGTTTCTATATATGCATGTATGCATCTATGTATGTATGTATGTATATATGTATGTATGTATATATTTATGTATGCATGTATGCATGTATGTATGCATGCATATATGAATGTATGCATGTATGTATGCATGTATGTATGCATGTATTTATGTATGTATATATGCATGTATGTATGTATGTTTGTATGTATACATGTATGCATGTATGCATGTATGTATGTATACATGTATGCATGTATGCATGTATGCATGTATGCAAGTATGTGTGATGTGTGTATATATGTATGTATGTATGTATGTATGTATGTATGTACGCATATATGTATGCATATGTATGTATGTATGTATATATTTATTTATGTATGCATGTATGCATGTATGCATGTATGTTTTTATGTATGTAAGTATGTATTGAATAATTTACGCATGTATGTCTGCATGCATGCACGCATATTTATGTATGCATGTATGATTTTATGTGCTTATGCATGAGTGCATGCATGCATATCATCATAATTATGCTTGTCTGTATACATTTTTGTCTGCAACTGAAATATATTATTTTTTTTCAGATAAGTAAATTTGATGAGAGTAGAAGCTACCATTAAGACTTTTTGCCTTGACCTCTTCAGCTGCATCATAACTGCCATGACTGTAAGCCTTTTGTTCAAAACTCCCATACATATCTTGATTTTCTGCATGTTTAATGATGTCAATTAGTGAAAATAGAAAATAAATTCTAGAGACTCGTTTTTATTTGGAGACAATAATGAAGTGTGCGGATTATGATTTGCTAGCAAACGTAGCGCGACATTGAAAGTGAACTAACAGCGACATGAAGAGGAAGCAAAACAAGTGCAATGTGATCGGCGACTGGGCGACGATCGGTGTTGCGGCTGGGTGAAGGCGCGTCAGTACTTCGAGTCAATTTTTCTGAGCAGTCCTTTGCAGAGCCTGTATATGGCCGACTCCTCGCCATTTGCGCGCTCAGATTGATTTGCTTTGTTGCGCACGACGACAACTTGGGGCTGCTGCTTGGCCAACATGCCCCCATTGACCGAGTCCTTGTGGCCTGGCCTAGATGCCGATGTATGTGTATCCGATTCAGTGGGCTTGAGGGGATTGGGGGGCATTCGCTGTGCATCGATCGCTGGGTCATCCGTATGCTTTTGCTTCGATTGCTGATAGTCTTTCAGTTTGTGTGGATTGTAGGCAGTCGGCTCCTTCTCCTCCAGCTGCTGCTGTAGCTGCATTAGCTTGTGTATCCGCTGGTGTACTCTCTCCAAATGCACCTTGGCTCTCTCATCGTCGACTTTTTCACTTTGCATTTTGAAGACGCTCTCGAAATACGTGTCCTCCGGACAGAGCCGACGTTGCTGACTTTGTGTCAGCTGCTCCTCAAGCTGTTTCTGCTGCTGCAGCTCCTGCGACTTCAGTTGCTGGTGCTTTTGCTGCAGCTCCTGATGCTGCGGCGGCTTCGGTTGATGTTGCCGCAATTGCTGATGCTGCGGCCGTTGCTGTTGCTGCTGCATCAGTTGCTGCAATTGCAGTTGCTGTGGCTGCTTTAGCTGCAATTGACTCTGCCAATGTGGCTTTTGTTGCTCTTGCTGCTGTTTCTGCTGCGTCCATTGCTGCTGCTGCAACTCTTGCTGTTGCTGCTGCTCTTGTTGCTGCTTTAGCTGCACCGTTTTCTGCATGTTTTGCTGTTGCTGCTGCAGCCGCTGCTGCTGCTGTTGCTGCTGCTGCCGTCGCTGTTGGTGCAACAGTAGCTGCTGCTGCCGCTGTCGTTGCCGCTGACGTTGGCTCTGTTGCTGCTGCTGCATCCGTTCCTTGTGCATGCGTTGATTTAGCCGCTGCTGCTGCTGCTGCTCCTGCTCCCATTTGGCCTTCTGAGTCGACGAAGCCAAGCCGGCCGAGCTGCCGGCTGCTTTATCAGTCGGCAGTATGAGTGCCGCCTTCAAGTCCGCCAAGGACTTCAGCGGCCTGCTGCTATTGACCTTGTCGGGCAGCTTTATGGCTGACGGGGCAATTTGTTGGCTCGTGGGCGCCTCGCTCGATTCGTGTTGCTTCGCGGCAGCAGCCCGCTCCTCCTCCTCGTCCAAGTCGTCGCGTAGGAATTCGACATGCTTCCTTAGCGTAGCCGCATTGGGTATCACTGCAGGCAGACTGGGCGACTGACGTGGCCTTATGACTTGATATCGGGACAAAGCCTCGCCGCTCGGAAACGGAAACTTGGGCAATACGTGATGCAACGACTTATTGCGATGCCACACCGCATCCGAAGTGCCTAAATTGCAAGTGGATAACATTATCTAATATCGCTGATTATCTTAGGTACTCACATATCCGTATGGAAATAAACTGCTTGAGCACAAATGGCTTCTTTCTTAGCAGGGCCATATTTTTAAAATTTTATCAATACTTTTTATATGCTATCAAAATATATATATATATATATTTTTATGTATATATAGATTTATAATTACAACTAAGAAATTTGGGCTCGTTTAAGATTCCTATTTTTGCCGAAATATAAACTGAAGAAGGCTATAAATATATAAAAAAAAAAAAAAACTATGTGTGTCCGAACACTAGAAGATTTAGAAACGTACTGAATTTCTGATGCTGGCACTTCGATGCCCTTCAAAAACCTAACGATAACATTTTCAAGGCCTACTTTGAGCTGAACAAAATTGAAGCAAAGTGTTGTATTATTAAGGATATTTGAATTTTTTTTTAAATTAATTTTTTTTTATTGAAAATAAATTGATAATTGTCATATGAAAATATAGAAAATTGTTATTTATTAAATTTATTTTACTAGATCAAAAAGTGAAGAGAGTATATAGTATTATTTTTTTTATATATTTCTGTACGTCCTTCCTCCGCTTGTTTGTTCGCCTATCTGCTCGCCCTGCAGTCCCTCCGCTCTTAAGTCTCTCCGGCATCATGTTCTCATGTCCAACAGTCCGTCCATCGGCCCTTCCCTACGCCCCTCCATGTCTCTTCCTTCGTTCCTTCCGTTCCACCATCCGTCCGTTATTAGAGCAGAAGACTTGAAATTTGCAATACATGTATATATATATATATATATATATATATATATATATATATTTTTTTTTTTTTTTTTTTTTTTTAATATTAATTATCAAGGAGAAAGGAGCGCGTTCAAGTGCTGCATTCTCATTTCAATTCCACATTCCACAAATTAATATTATTTAACTGAGAAATTAAAAGAAAAAAAAAAAACAATATTTAAAGTTTATACTTTATTTTACTATTAACATATTCGAGAGCGTGTATAAAATAAATATAATTATTGAAATAAACATTTTTTTCGCATTATTACAGCGGCGCAAAAGTTGCGACGTTCAGTTTCATTTGGTTAGCATTAAAGTCCGCATTACAAGCGTAAATAGTGTTGACAACATATTGCAACGGATCACAATCGAATCAAAATACCTGAATGGAAATTACGGGCAAAAAAAAAAAGAACAAAAAATAAACTCTAGCATCGCATGCATATGCATGTAATACGTATATATGTATATGGGGAGGGTTTACTGGCAGACAGACTTGCAACGCGGCGCTGTGCGTCAGGGGGTTGCAAGTCGACAACGTAAATGACCCAAAACAGCAGACATTATCATTATGCTATAAATGGGAAAAGCATGAAAATTGTGGAAAATCGTCGCACGAAGCGCTCAAAACGAAATGCATACAAAGTCGAATTAGTAGGTCTCCCTCTCTTTCTGTCTCCCTCTCTCTCTCTCTCTCTCTCCTGGCAGCTCTCTTTCATTGTCAAAACAAATATATGTATATTCGCGGACATATTTTATGCATTTGACAATTGCCACTTCAGCATCCAGCGACAAAATCAAAGCGAATTTATGACTACAAGAAGCGAAAATCAACTTTTGCATAATTTATGCATCTAATGTAAACAGATGATTTAACTAGAGGGCGGGCAGCACGGGGGGCGCGCTATCACGGCACAATAATATATGAAAATAGCAATCCAGCGAGGTGTGCTCCACGGCTATCGGTATAAATATTTTAAATATATAATATAAATATTTCTTGAAAAGGCAAAGAAACTTACAAAGTGTGAGCACTAAGAAATATTCCATTAAATTGTAAATAAATGTATAAATTCTAAACATATTTAATCTAATATTTATTATGATTAATTTATCTGAAAGGTCCGCCTAACAGACAATTTTCGTTTTCCTTTCTCAGCTCATAGAAGAGATCTTAGTTTTACGACAATATTTGTGTGAGAAATCAGGCCAGGTTTATTCCTTCCCTATTTCCTATGATTCCTTAGCTCTTGGATATTTAAATATGGTTTTTTTATATACCCGACTTGTGGGAGAATTATTTTAAATATCTCTAGAAAGCTCTCTATCTGAGAAAATAAATAATAAAATGTATTATTATTAATAATAATAATAATAGAATAATAATAATAATAATAATAATAATAATAATAATAATAATAATAATAATAATAATAATAATAATAATATTAATAATATTAATAGTAATAATAATAAAAATAATAATAATAATAATAATAATAATAATAATAATAATAATAATAATACCACTAATATTAATAATAATTATTATTATAATATAATTTTATTAATTAAATTTGCTAAATTTTGGGACTTTATAAAGTGAACTGTGTTATGAATGTGAAAAAAAAGATTGTAATATTATTGATGCCTATCAACCTTAAGAAAAAATGTTTCAAAAAACTAATTTTTGGCAACGTCTTAACTCTAAATTAATTAAACCTTATGTAGAAAAAAAAATAATATATGTATGTTTATATTCCTCAACAATGCACAGCTCAAATTTATATATATATATAAAATTATACAGTCGAAATTATATATCAACCGAGGTTATTCCTATTATATAAACTCATGTCGATCTTACATACATAAGTTCCTGGCATACAAATTCTGAATAAAAAGTTGAATTAAAAGTTTCATAGAGAAAAAGAATTTGTTTACGATGTTACTAATTTTATTTTTAATCACACAGCTAAATCCTAAATTGAGAACAAATTATTACAATAATCAAGTTAATACAATTTACAAGTCTCTAACATAATTCTCAGCTTTTAAACTATTTAAATAGCTGATAAAACCATAATTAGTTAAATATCAAATTCCTGTATAAAAAAATTAGATATTTCGCCATAAAAATTAAAATAAATAAAATTTCTTTAACTAATTTTTCAGTTTCTTGGCCAAATATCCTGGGAAAAATCAGTGACAAAAGAAATTTGTATAAAAATATTTTCTATTTGTTTTGTCATAAAACCAGAATCAAACGTATGGCGAGCTCATTCAACGTATTATATTAAATGACTTTCGCCAGCAGACAAGAGTCAATGGGTGGAGAGGGAATAGGCAGAAGCGAAAAGAGCAGTTGGCTGATGTTTGTAGCAACCCTCGCAGCGAGGCCTATCAAATAATAATTTCAGTTGACAGGCAGCAGTCAGCGGCATGTCAGAAATCACAGTAACGAAAAGAAAAAGAAAATGAAGAAGAAGAAGAAGAAGACAATCAAGAAAAGTGACAAGAAGCAGATGAACTTTGGCCTAGGGTGGACCAAATGCAAAGTAGCAGTAGCATTGCAGGCAGTCGGGCAACAACAAGAGCAGACACAAAAAACTACTTGAAACGGTCGACACGAGGGGAGTCAGAGCGGCCACATCAGGACACTTCATGGACGCATCAGGGCCATGGTTCATTTACGTATCAAATTGGAACTTCCTTTGGGAGCAGCTAGGGCTCAGCCTACGCGAGCATAGATGATGCCGATGATGATGATGATGATGTAACTCCCAAAACGCAGCTAATACGCTTTTTGTGTCGCTGTGCGGCAGGTAACGAAAATTGGTGCTCCGGAAAAAAAAAAACAAGCTGGAGAGCGGAAGTGCAGCAGCGAGAGATACGCATATTAATGGCACTGATTGTGCCGCGCTGATAGCTAGCGCCCGGCTACTTGAATTACATTTACATGCGTCTTTGACCTCGTCAACGTCTCTCGGTCTCAAGTTCTATATCTGTATATCTATATCCGAGACAATTGTGCCGCCCGCGCCCAAAGCCGACAAGAATCCGTCAACCCGTCCTAAGCGCATTACGACAATGAATGCAACAAGAAGAAGAAGAAGACGACGACAAAGATTGTGAATGCGAATGCGAATGCGAATGAGACGATTCCAGCATTCATTCATAAAAATCTGAGAAGATCTTTGTGTTGTTTTTATTATGTCAGACGGATAAGTTCGTTTACCTCGACAGATACAGATGCAGATACGGATACAGATACGGATACAGATAGCCTTCGCCTCTGCCTCCTGCCGCTGCACATTATGTGCGAATCGCTGCGGATGAGACTCGTAAAAATCATCATCTGGCCACTTTCTGCATTGCCGTAAATCTTTGACGGCATCGCTCAGTCGCTCAGTCGCCCAGTCGCCCAGTCGCCCAGTCGCCCAGTCGCCTCGGGAGCCACTGCATCCACACATCAAAGTGGCGCCCCCACATGCGACCACATGAAACGCAGCTGTCGAACATTGTTGCCCCACTCGGCCGAACGCCAATTGACAGACAAATTGAATTGAGAACTCAAGCAGCTCAGCTCATCTCAGCTCATTAGCGATCATTAATCAATGCATCTATTTGTGATTAATTTTCAGCTTCATTTGCGCCTCTTGAGGCGTCTGTCAACTGCCAGAAGTAGAACGAACTCCTGAGTGCTTCGCAACACTGAATATCCATTCTAGATAAGCAAATAGCTGAATGTGTTCACAATTTGATTAGCTCTTGTGTCACACTTTCTCACTCTCACTTTTGCTCTCTGCAGATCTATGCAATTCCTTTCTTGCTCTCTATATCTATTACTGTCCATCCACATCTCTTGATCTGTCTCTACCTTTCTCTCTCTCTCTCTCAATCTCTCACACTCTCTGTCCCGCTGACTCTAAAAATCTCTTTAAATTTCTTTTCTTTTTTTTTTTTAATAGCACCGTTTTCCTTCCCTCTCACTGTTCTCATCCTCTCGCATTCACTGTCTATCTCTCTTTCTCTATATTTCTCTCCACCTCCTTATTTCTCGCCATTTGTTTCTCACTGAATATATCTCACTTTCGACTTATTTTTATCTCTTTCATTCTTTTTCCCTTTCGTACTCTATCTATCTCTCTCTCTTTCTCTTTTTTCACACACTCTCTTTCTCTCTTCTCTCTCTGTCCCTCTCTGTCGTCGCCTCTCTTTGTGTGTCTTTGTCTCCATCTCCTATTTTTCACTCCATTTATATATCTCCATCTTTTTTACTAACTTTCTTCCTTTCCCATTCTCGCTCTCTCTTTCTAACCCCTTGCTTTAAATTTCTCATGCTGTCTCTGCCTGTCTCTCTCTCGCATTCTTCTTTTCTATCTCTGTAAATTGTGTTCTTTTTTCTCTCTATCTAGCTCTTACTCTATATCATCTTTCTATCTCTCTCCACTTTGTCTGAGAGTGAGTACTCTTTCTCTTTCAGTCGCCCTGCATAGCTAACTCTCGCTCTCTGTCTACTTCTTTCTTCCAAGTCTTTTGCTTAAGTTCTTAATTTCCCGCTCTACTTGACTAGATTTGGCAATTGCTAAATCTCGTATCAAATCTCTCAATTTGAAAGCCAATATACCCTCTTTACATCATGAACGAGCAACAACATAAAAACAAAGTTTCGCCTTCAACTATTACTTTTTAAGCTATTTTTACATCATTTTCTGATAGATGCCGAAAAGAGCTATTTGAGTTATAAGTCTTGGGAAATCGGGTGGAGTCGAGTGAACTGGTTCACTTACGAATCCATGCTAAGAGTCGAGTGAACTGGTTCGTTTACGCATCCATAATCTGATAAGACTGAATGAATTTAGTTGCACTTGCAGCAAGCTTCAGCTGGAATCAAAGCGAGTCGCTTGCTGTGGGGCAGCATGTGGCAAGTGTTTACCTGCTGTCGGGTCGCGGAAAGCACAGCTGTTGCTGGACATTCTTAATGAGTGGAATGAGCCATTAATAACTTAACTACTTGGGAAAATGCATAATATTTTATTGAATTTTGGACAGCGCTCATTAGGGACGGCGGAACAACTGCTAAACGCTGGCTGAGTGAGTGGAAGATAAAGGGCAACATCCGCTTGCCCCCGCCTGGCCGCGGCAAGTGGCAGGTCGGACGACTGACATCGGACGTCGGACATCGGACGTCGGACGTTGCATGTGGATTGAGCGGCAATTGAACTTGTGCTGCGCTCAATGGCAATTGGTGATCATTAAAATGGTTCCGCCGTTCCGTTCAAGTTAAAGGCGCTCAAAGGCATGCAAAACGTTTACACGGTCCCAGACACTAACCGAAAGTGTCATTGGGCTTGGCCCAAAAGGGAGCCGAGGCTGGCCGACTACGAAATCGAAAACATGTGGGAAATGAGCAATAAAAACGCAGCCAGGAAATCGAAAGACAATAGAATTGCGGCGACCGGGCAGCGTAATTGTTGGCGTTGGTCATGGTGAACCGTAACAACAGCAACTGTCAAGCATCAGCATGTGTGTGTGTGCAGCTCCGGTCGGGTTGAAGGGCAATTTAACTGCAGCGAGACCCCTAAGCAGCAAGGGCAACGGCAACGGCAACGGCAACGGCAACGGCAACGACAAGTGTAGCTAACACGTGCGTGGGAGCTGCGACTTCGGCCAGAGTCTAATTAAGGCTTAATACACACACACACACCAAGAGAGAGAGAGAGGTGTAGACGACCTGGCTGCAGCTGTTGCTGCTGCCAGCAAACGAGCCATCGAGCTGCCATCTCGCTCGCACACCTGCCACTAGCCACGGCTCTAACTGGCTGCATGTGTTGTGGCATCTAAGTGTGTTTACGTAGATTTATGTAAATTAGCTGGCCAGCGCATCCTTTTTCGAAAGGCGCAAATGATTCCCAGAAGGCAGCAGCGGCACAGGAGCGGGAGGCATGCAACAGCAACGGCAGCAACGGCAGCAGCAACAACTCTTTCGCTTTCGCCTCTTTGCCGCATTTCATTCACGTGAAAAGTGAATTTTATTTAATTTACATACACACACAACAAACTGAGCAACACAAGATAAATACATATATATATATATACATATATAGCTGGAATGGAATGCGCATTGCTTTATGACATTGTTGTAAACCCTTTTAGCACACACACACACACACAGAGGGAATAACATAGAAGCGGCATGCGCAGATCCTTTTGCCTACTTCAATAGCCGGACGACCGGACCGGCCTGACCACCCTGGCCACTGTTGATTTTTCGCGGTCTAATAAAAACTGTCCGTAGGCAGAAAGGTTTGGCCCAGCCAAAGAGTTGAGGCCCGCGCAAGGGCTCTTCGTGTGTTAAATGCTAAGAAAAATCAGTGCATTTTTCCATGGAAATCACGAAAACCTTTTGGTTTTTCACCGCCATCGCCATGGCTAACGGCGGCCAGCCCTTTGTGCCCAACCAAAGGGTGTGAGTATTTGCATATCAAATGCTCGCTCCACTCGCTCCGCTTCTGGCCATAAAAATGAAAGAAAATTCTTCAAAATTTTTAATAATTCATGTCTTTTTTTTTTATATATTTGTCATTTGTCATATTGCGCATATACAAAAAAAATCCATAATCGATATATATTAAAATACATTTGTAAATATTCCATTTTAATTAATCTTCATTTTTCTGAATTTTTTTTTTTTAAGTAAATAAATATTTTTTTCTTCTAACAATTCAGTTTATTAAATTTTAAAAAATTTATATATTTTATTTCAAAGTCAGTTTGTAATTTTCATGCCTGAAGAAATCTTTTGCAAATTTAATCAAAATAAAATGCTAAAAAGTTCTTGTTTTTTTTATTTTTTTAAGTAAATTTCTATATATGATGGCATACGTTTGGCATTGAGCAACCCTCGCATGTGTGCCACCAAGCGGCAACCGACAACCGACAACCGACAACCGACAACCGATAGCGGCGATCAGATCAGGCCACCTGGCCAGAGCCAAAGTTTAACCAAACAAAAACAATTTGATAAGCTATCGGCCAATGACGCGACGAAATATTTAAAGATAAAATAAAGCAACGCTCTATTAGTTAAGAGAGAGAGAGAGAAAGATGTAGAGAGCAAAAAAAAAAAAGGAAAAAAAAATATAATATTTATATTTGTTTATATATATATATATATATCATGATAATAGAGCGTAGCAAAGTTTATTTGAGGCATACGAAATATTTATGTATATACAATGCGGCCCGGAGGCAACTGGCGTTCGGATGAGCTCAAAGCTGCATCCAGTTCTGTGATGCTGAAGGATTCGGATTTCGATTTGGATTCGGATTACGATTACGATTTCGATTTCGATTTTGATTTCGATTTGAATTTGGATTTCCATTTGTTGTGGCGCTGCGCTCGGGTCATGCGGTGCTCGCTTGTGCTATAAACAGTCAACAACTTTGAGGTAAATGCTATGCTCGCTGGCGAGCAGAGCGAACTTGGCATCGAAACTGATGCGATCCACGGTCTTGTCGCAGAACTCGACGCGATGCTGCCGCAAAAAGTAGATGAGCCCCAGCTTAATCTGGAGCATCCCAATTTGCATGCCAATACAATTGTGAGGTCCGGCGCCAAAGGGCAGATACGACATCGGCGTTTGCTTCAATTTATTCTCGGCATTGAAGCGCTCCGGATCGAAACGCTCCGGCTCCGGCCAGTACTGTGAATGGGAGCAACAACAACAGCAACAGCTAACGTATTAATATGCTGTGAGTGAAGAAGGGAGGGGGAGGGGGCACTGAGCTCTTTGTTACCTGCGGATCATGGTGTATGGCCAGATTGGATATGAAGACGGGCATGCCACGGCGGGCATAGCACTCGGCGTGCGGGCGCAGTGAGTAGAAGCGCTTCTTGTTGATGGGCGCACACTCGCGCTCCAGCAGCGGCACAATCGGATACTTGCGCAGCGTCTCCGCCACAATCATTTCCAGATACTGCATGCCGGCTATCAGCTCATAGCTGAGTCCCGGCCCGTCGCCATGCGCCGCGGCCAAAGCGAATGCGTGGCGGACCTCTCGTCGCAGTCGCTCCTGCATTAGCGGCTGCTTGGCCAGCTCGTACAGGGCAAAGGACATGGTGGAGGAGCATGTCTCGATGCCCGCCACCTCAAAGCTGGCCGCCTGGGCGGCCAGAAAGTCAGGATGGTGCGTAAAGTGCGTCTTGTCCTGCTGCAGATCGGCCTCCTTTTTGAGCGTTAGCAGCATTTCAATGAGATCATTGCGCAGATCGCCTCCCCGTTCGCGCTCCTCGACCACCAGCTGGATGACGCGGCGCAGGAACTCGGAATGCGGCTCCGTAAACAGTTTCGACCGCAGCAGTGGCACCAGCTTCGGCAGAAAGAATATCACAAAGAAGTCTATCATGCGGCGCACATTCGGCTTGAAGATGTCCTGACAATGTGAGCCAATTTCAGATTGCGTATTCCGCAAGCTATACGAGCGCAGTCCAAACGCGATGCTCGCTATCATGTCCGTATTGTACAGATCGCACACATCCTTGATGCTCACACTGACTCCCCGGGCCGCGTCGCCACGTCGCAAGTCGCGCGTCAAACGCTTCAAATACCACTCCAGATCGCAGCCAATCTAGATGATTGCATTGAGGATCAATAAAATGTGATTAGCTTCGATTGATTCTCTACACTGTGCAACAAAATTCATTGTAATCAATATGGCATATACATTGTGTATATATATATATATATATATATTAATTTTGCCAGACCTCAATGACAAAGCTAAGCGAAGTGCAGCGGAGCTAATAAACAATTGCCTTTTGTCAACTTGCAGAAATCTAAATTTTATGGAGCTCTACGGCAAGTGTAAAGTCTAAAATGTATTAAATGAAACCAGTTACTTAATTATACAATGGCAAAATTGGCAGTAACTTGTGGTGAACTTTGGCAACAGCTGGGCGTATTACACTAATGCAAAAAAAAATCCATAGTAAAAATAATAATATACAAAAAAACTCACATTATATAAAACATTTACACAGTCTAGCCTAATGCAAAAAAAAAAATATATATATATAAGCAAAATAAAAAAATCACAATATTTATATAAAATATTTTTGCAATCCAGCCTAATGCAAAAAAAAAAAAAAAATACAAAAAAAAATATATTCAAAAAAAAAAATTATATACAAAAAAATATATTCACATATATAAAACATTTTTACAGTCCAACCCTAAGCAAAAAAAAAATATATATATAAATATAAAATATTCACATTATTTATATAAATCGATTTTACAGTCCAGCATAAAAAAAATCACAGTATTTATATAAAACATTTTGAGTCATGCCTAATGCAAAAAAAAAAAAAATAATAATAATAATAATATATATAAAAAAAATATTCACATATTTTACAGTCCAGCCTAATGCAAAAAAAAAAAAATATATATATATATATATATAAAAATATATTCACATATATAAAACATTTTTACAGTCCAACCCTAAGCAAAAAAAATATATATATATATAAATATAAAATATTCACATTATTTATATAAATCAATTTTACAGTCCAGCATAAAAAAAATCACAGTATTTATATAAAACATTTTGAGTCATGCCTAATGCAAAAAAAAAAAAAAAAATTATATTAATAATAATATATATAAAAAAAATATTCACATATTTTACAGTCCAGCCCTATGCAAAAAAAAAATTTATATAAAACATTTACACAGTCACGACTAATACGAAAAAAAAAATAATACAAAAAATAAAAATTAAATAAAATAAAAAATCACATTATTTATGTACAATATTTCAACAAATATTAATATAAACAAAATTTCAACTTTCTCTAATTTCAATTAAGAGTGGCAAAAAAAAAAAACATTTACCTTGTTGCACAGTGTAATTTGTATTTGCTTACCTCCTCCATGAGTGAGAACATTTGCTTGATCTTGGCACCGGTAAAGACCGGCGAGAGTCTGGTGCGTATTTCACGCCACTCGGGCTGCCTGGCAAAGAAGAGATTGAGGGAGCCCATTTTATCGTGGCGCATGTCGCATTTGGCAAAACGATTGGAGAAGCTGACAAAGTCCTCGACTAGAACGGTGCGCACCAGCTGCAGGTCGCGTATGAGCAGGGCCGGCTGATGGAACAGATAGATGCCCACAACGGGCTCGTTGCGGAAGCGCTCGTCAAAGTAGAAGCGGCGCAGCTGCAGGGCGAACGACTCCTCCAGTTTGAGCACCTTCTTCAGGTTGCCCAGCAGATGCGTTGGCTGCACAAACTTGACGCGTCGCCGCTGCCAATAGACGTAGGTGCGACGCGACCAGATGAACACAGCGGTTAATATGGTCACAATGCCCAGCAGTATGTTCGTGGAGTAGACCATGGCAAGTGAGCGAGACAGCGTGCGGCCGGCCAGTGACAAGTGACAAGTTCGAATGAGACGGAGACAGAGAGAAAGAGAGAGAGAGAGAGAGAGAGAGAGAGAGAGAGAGACAGGCAACGGTACGGCTGCTTAGGTTTGTGAGTTTGTTTGCAAGCGTTTTGCGGCTGCCTTGTGGCTGAGAGCTTTGTGGCTCGAATGCAGTTGCACTGGGGGCAACGGGTCCGTCGTGGCACGCTTGTGCCAAATACAAATAAATAAATACTTAACAAATTATATCACAATCAAGTTTTGGTCTGCGCGGCGGCCACGACGGCAACACGACAGAAACGGCAATAAAAACAATGCGGCGACGTCAACAACAAAAAGCTGGCAAGAAGAAGCACCAGGGCAGAGAAGAATATCACAAAACATACACTAGAACGCCAGCAGCACACATATAAGCCACACACACACACACACACACAGACAGTTAGTTAGTCAGTCACACACACCCAGAACACACACACTGGCAACGAACGCGCGCACATACACACACGCACACACGCTAAGAGTTGAGAATTGGCGAGAACACGACAAAAAAAAAAACACGCTAGCAAGCTGTACAAGCCGACGCAATGAACTGACGTGACGTCGAAAACAGTGCTGGGCCAACGGGCCCCAAAAACTTAAATTGCAAACACTACGCGGCGACGTCGGCGTCGGCGTCAGCGTCGCCGCTCCCGATTATCAACAAAAGCAGAATACAAAGCAAAGTCAGCGATTGACAGGCCACAACAACCGCAACTGGCGTCGCAAACGCCCCCGTCATCATGATTAACCGCAAGTGCTCACGCTTGGCAAGGGGCAGGCTGATGAAACGGCGGCAGCAAGCAACAACGCCACTGAGATCTACATACGCTCTCAAAGCGCAGTCCCACATAGAAATAACAACGACATTGAGCACCGGTGGAAAGAGACAAAGAGAGAGAGAATATAAGAGAGCAAAGAATTGGTTCTCCTGTCCTCGAAACATGTGCTCCGGCACACTGTCACTAGAACATAACAATTAAAATCAATTTCAGTGCAATGCTTTAGGTACAGTGGTATTTCGATCTGAGTATGTATAATATTATGTATGCATATTTATGTAAGTACAATTAATCTTCATCAAAACTTATTAGACTTATTATGTACGTCTGAAGAAGGTACCAAACAAAATTATTTATATTTGGTACAGGGCCCGATTGGATGACATTTTACAATCAACTTGATCCACTGTGCGCAAGCGACTCAACGACCGCAAATAAAAGTGAATATTAAAAGCGAAACAACGATAGCGACAACAGCGAGCAACATCGATAGCAGCTACACTCCTCCACGTGACAAAGCTGTTCATGAAAACAAACGGCGCTCTCAAAACCTGGCACGAACAAAGCAATCGACTAGAAGTGAGAGTAAGAGAGCTGCTTCACAATATCAAAGCTCTGCTACTGAACAGAATGAGAGTGAGAGAGTCGCGTCTGGTTTAAAAATAAACGCATGTTCGCTTTAGCTCGCCTGATGTTCATTCTTATTGCTTTTTGCGTTTTGTTTTCGTTTCGACTTCACCATAATAATGTGTGTGTACAAATGTGTGTTCCACATTCGACCAGGGCGCACGCAATTATTAAGCAAGCATATCAGCCCAGGGCTGCGAGCTACTGGCTGGCTGTAAGCATTGCCATGCAACGTTGAAAGTGCGCGCAAATTGAATCTTGAAGCTTTCCGTAAGCTGCAAACTAAATTCAACAAATCGCTTCTTACCACCGCTCCAACCAATTGTTGAACAAATTGCTACAGACAGACAGGAAAACGGAAACTCCATTTACAACAATTGACAAAAATTTGCACTTGTGTGTAAAACTCTGACGTAGACTAGTTGCCTGTCGTCGTCCCCTTGTGCCATACACTACTAGCCAAACTATCGCCATAGACTGCAAGTCATCCATTTGGCTAAACATGGCTATTATTAAACGGGAAATTTTATATATACACATGCATAGATGTATTTATTAGTCAATATAAAAGATACATATTTAATTTTTCATCGATTTTCGGCTTCGAGAAATTATTGAGCGTGTTAATTTGCTAATAAAAGTCTTTAAAGGGTGTGCAAAATTCGTTACGCGTGTTGCCGAAAATGAAAGCAAAAAAGCGGAAAAAAAAGAACCGTTTTCTTTCCTTTTATCTTGTTGCCCACTTTGTGTAGAGGCAACACCCGAAGCAAGTTACAGTTACAAATGTGCAACATTTCCGGTTGCTTCAGTTTGGGATACCAAAATCTGTTGGCCACACTGATGGGCTGAGAGCGGGTTATGTCAGGAGGCGGGCGTTCGCTTTGCTTTGATTAAATTTCACGCACGACCGCATGGCAAGGGGTTGGGCGGGTTGGTTTGGTCTATGGCAACGAAATCGGAATTGGGAAAACACACAAGCACACACACACACACGCACACACACAGACAGACAGACAGAGAGACAAGCGAACTGCAGTTCGATTTGCATTTGTCTTCTTCGCGCAAAGTGTTTGCCGTTTCAGCTGGAGAGGAGAGTTCACCTTCGACATGAGCAACCCCCCGCCTTCGTCTTACCCTTGCCGCACAGGCAGACGCATCGCGTAGCCGGTGATGTGTCAATAATCGGCGTTGCTTATGCACACAACGGCTCTACAAACACGCGCGCACTTGTCGTGGTTGGAAGGGTTCTGGTTCTGGTTGGACTGGGACATGATGGCATCAAATTCAGTTGAGCCCCGTTCAGCCTGGCTCAGCTCAGCTCTCGTGGCACAAATCAAAGCCGTCTCAATAAACAAACATTGTGCGCATTTCATGCCCAGCCCCCCCCATGCCTATGACCAAGCCCATTTCCATTCCCATTCCCATTCCATTCCGGCGTACTCGCGCTTTGCCATTTAGTTTTGGTCTGCGACTATGTTTTGATTCCATTTATACTGTTGACACTAGAAATCTTTTAATTATTGTCACGCATTGTGCTCGCACCCGGAACACGCAGCCAAAGCAAATAGCGACTGAGGCTGCTCCTTGTGTAATCCCGCTGTCACTCCCACTCCCACTCCCACTTCCACTCGTTCCTTGGCTGTCGCTCTGCAGTAGTTTTTCTCTGCATTGTTGACATTTCGGTTTTCGTGTGGGAGTTCCGTCAGGTGGGAAACGCTTGTGCACACAAACGCCCTGACGCCCTGACGCCCTTCTAAGTGCTTTTCGAGCGTGAAGCGAGGGGGGTACAAGTAGTTACAATTATTTAATGTGCTTCTCAGAATTAATCAGGAATTGTCTGCATAGGATTCGTATATCGAGCTCTCGCATGGACATTAGTTAAATGAGCAGCTAATTCTATTGTTAGTGGATGCAATTAGAATCTAATTAAGTATTTTGTCTTAGACGAAGGCATAGAAATTATGGATATAATTTAGGTAAATCTTGGCTCTGGACTCTGTGCAAATATCTGTTTATTAGCGCCCGTTTGGGTCCGCTTAACTGCTTTGTCTGCAAGAGTTCTTTAAATGCCTTGAGCACATATGCACACATCGCATAATGCGCATTAGGAGCTGCACCTGCATCCACTGGACTTGCCACACATGAGCTCAGTCCAGGCCATAACAATGGCAATGATTGCATATCGCTGCCATATCGCCATATCGAGATTGAGATGCAGATGGAGGCCGCTGGCATTGCCATTGATCTCGATGTCGGCGCGCTCTAGATAAAGTGCGCAAAATAGCTGCGTAATTTGACGTTAATGTTACGCTAATAATAATCTGTCAGCTCGCATTAGGCAAGGTAAACAAGGTAACACACACACGCACACACGCACACATACACACATGTGGATTGTAAAGAATTTGTATTTGTTTTTTTTTTTCTTGTTCTTCTCTTGCAGCCCAGGCAGCTGATCCTTATCTAATGCGTGTGCATGTGTGTGCGTATGTGTGTGTGTGTGTGTGTGTGCTTAGCTCCGATTACAATCAAAATGCGAATGAGTTTGCGAATGCAATACGTAATGTGCTTAGAGAGTGAGAGAGAGAGAGAGAGAGGCTGAGGCAGGGAGGTAGCGTCTTCTGAGGCGACGACGTAACAACCTAGCCAACCGTCCTCTTCGACCCTAACGTCCTTGCTGCTCGGCCCGATAGTGTCTTGGATGCAATGCCGTTTCATTGTGATGTGTTTGCCATTTTGACGGGTTTCGATTACGCTTCTTGCAGTTTCTCTCGCTCCCTTTGTGTGTGTGTTGAAGATGCTGCTCTGTCATGTGTGTAATCCACTCTGCTCGTTGCTCAAAGTTAAATGATGCGCGCCTAAGTTGCGCACAAATTTTCCATAAAAAAAAAAAAAAAAATAACAGTGAGGCGCAGGGAGACCAAAGAGGCCGAGTCCCATTTATTTATTTTCCTTCTTTTTTTTTTTTTTTTTTTTTAGACACGCCTCGACGGCTGATGAAAGCAAATTGCATGAACAAATAGAACTGGGCCAGAAAGTGCATTGCAATTAATGTGTGCGGATATGTATGTGGCAGTCCCACTGGACCCGACCATGCCCAGGGGAATTGAAATGTATGTAAATGTCATTTGGGCCAGGGCTACCAGCCAGGCTTTGGCCATAAAGTCAAAGTCCAACAAATGCAAAGTCAAAACGCAGCAAAAGTGTTTTTCCTGCTTCTCTGAAAACAAAAAAAAAAAAACACACACTTTTATGGAACTCTGAAAACTATTCCGGCTGCACCTTCCGGGAAATGCTGGAAAAAAAAAATAACTAAAAAATATAAAAAGCCATCAATAGGAACAGCGAGCGAGCCAAGCTCTGCTCTGAAAACCTAGAAATCTAAATAGAGTTCAGTTTGAGTTTTCTTTTTCTTTTTTTCAGGAAAGGCAAATAACTGTAAAGAAGTTAACCCGGCATAAAATGCATTTCTGCGTATTAGCGCTAGGTAAAAACGCGCCTTAACCCGTTGCTGCCGCGCAATTGTTGCAAATTGTTGTCTCGAAGGGGTTAAAAAAATAAAGGAACAAAAAAAAAAAAAAATAAATAAATAAAACCGATGCACCCTTTTTTAGCTGTCGTTTTTTTTTTTTGCTCCTTTTTTTAACGCTCGTAAAACAATAAAGTCATAAACCTCGTAGCGACATAAATTAGAAGATGTGGAACAGTCGCCTCGAAGGACGAACGCACAATGCCCGGTCGAAGGGTTAAAAAGTGAACGATTTAATTTTTTTTTTTTTATTTTTTATTGCGATTTCTTCTCTGCTTCTTACTCTTCTAGTGCGCTCCTGTTACTGTTGCCAGTGCGCTGATTTTGTTTCCCTTGTCGGGGTTTACAGCCTGCAAGCAAGCAATGCTAATTTCGTGCATTCTTTCGCCGAATCGTCGCAATCTACGCGGAACTAGTAAAAACTAGTCAAAAAAACAAAACGAGCAAGGATTCAGAGTGCAGCTCGATGGATAAGTGCACACAGTGGGTGTACTGGAAGTGACTTCCTATTTGGTTTTCTTCCAGCCGGGTTTGACTGCTGCGGTGGTAAGATCAATTTCTATGTATATGCGTCTGTGGCTGGCTGCTTAACATAAAGGCGCAATTAACGTTAACCCCTTTGTGCCGCTGGTTTGCCGCCTTTGAGTTGGCCAATAAAACTGTCGCATAAGTTAGAAATTTCGTTGCGCCTACAAACAATGGAGCGAAATATACATTTTAATTAATCCAAGCGACGCCAAAGTCCGATCAAAATTGATATCTTAACCTGCTGCCGTCGCCTTCACATCATTTTTCTTTAGTTTCTTTTCCTCTTTGTCTTTGAGTTTTTTTTTTTTTTTTTTTCTCACTGTGCGGCCCTCAGTATTGCTTCTTCAATTAATTTTCTCAGGTTCTCAGACAACGCCGTCTTTACGTAACCAACGCCATGTGTTGCACTCGGCCAGGGCAGCCGCTCAACATTTTTATTAGCCCTATCAAATTTGTACAAATTGCTGTGAGATAATCCCAAATGCTGTCGCTGTTCGTGTTTGTTGCAGTTGGCATATTAAGATGTTCGCTGCCTGCCTGTTGGCCAGCTAATAGAGTCTTATGGGTTCAAGCGTGCCCAAGATTATGGGAATTCGTTTGAGAAACTGGGCCAAATCAGAAATGCAAAGTACAAGTGTTTCCCTGCGAGAATTGCCTGCGACTTGGCATACTCTGCGGAGCAATCAAATGGGGCATATTAGTGTGTGTTTACCACATAAAAATAGAATTTCTCTTGCGTAATTGGTCTTTACTTGACTGAGAGCAAAAAGAGGCGTGTTTGATTTTAGAGATTTAGAGAAAACTTAAGTTGAGCTTAGAGAAGTTGAGCTTAGAGAAGTTGAGCTTAGAGAAGTTGAGCTTAGAGAAGTTGAGTTAACCATCAAGAGCTGGGTCTGTCTTTTGGATTGTCCGTCTGTCTTCTCTTCCGTCCATCCACTTGATTTAACTTCTCTGCCTACCTCCTCTGACCGTCTTGTTCCGTTCACCTGTCAGTCCGCCCCTCCTTTCATCTGTCAGTCCGTTCCTCTTATTCTCCGTCCGTAGGTCTCTTCTTTCCTCCATCCGTTCTTTCCTCCTTGCTTCCGTCCGTCCGTACCCCTTTTTCGCCGTTCCTCCGTTCCTCCTTTACTTCACCCATCCGTCCGTTGCTCTTTTAATTGCTCGCCTTCCGTCTTTTCGTCCTTCCGTCCTTCTGTCCTTATGTCGTTGCGTTGACTTTCGGGCCAAGACTTGAAATCCTTAAATTTTATACAAAATTGAATGCATATTTTCCTAAATCTTCAGATAGGAGTTACGTTGAGCAATGAACTAGGCTCGTAATGAGTCGTCTGAGTGGGCGAGAGTTGGACTGAGAGCGAGTGTGTGTGTGTGTGTGTGTGTGTGTGCTGTGGGCAAACACTTTCATCAGTGGGTGTCAAACGAGAAGTTGTTGTATTTGCAAACAGTGCGGACAAAGTGTGGAGGTAACTTAATCAACATGTCGTGACCATGTCTAAGCTGAACAAAGCCGGCTGGCCAACATTTGGCCACAAGTGCAAGCCCGCAAAATTCTCTCCCTCTCTGCCTCTCTCTCCGTCTCTCTCTCTCTCTATCTTTTTGGGCGCACAGAGTGTGGCAACGAAAAGTGCAACTCCAATCTGGAACCACTTGAACCAAAATTGCAAAACCAAACTGCAGCTAAGTGCATGTGTTGGCCGGCAACGGGCGACATGAGCTGGAGCTGCAGTTGGAGCTGCTGCTGCTGCTGCTGTACTTGCTTCATGCTTGCCCACAATATTTGCATTAACTAAGACCGAGTGCAGCCATGTCGTGACCTTGCCGGGCCGGGCCGCGCCGACTGGCTGCCTGCCATGAGCAGCTTTTTAATACGTAATATTTTTTTTTGCCGCTCGTTTCGCAGCTTAATTAAGCCGTTGCGCGTTAATGCACAGCGGCCAGTGAGAAGCCAATATTTTTGTTTGGTAATAAAATCAATTTCGTATCATAAATTTTAAAATGCCTCTGCCGACTGCCGATGACTGCAGCACAGCACAGCACAGCACAACCCACCCCCATCCAGGCAAACAGGCAAACAGGCAACCACCCAATTGCGATCCAATCCGGCGCCCGTTTCGTGGTCATGTCAGCAGCAGCGCTTTGGTCGTCGCCTGGGTGCCACATATTAATTCCAGTTTCGCACTCGCACTCGCAGTCGCTGTGGCAGTGGCAGTGGCAGTGGCAGTCGCCCACCACTGCCAGGACATGGACATGCCGTAAATAGTTGCTCACCTCTTTGAGCCGTGCAGCAAACAGCATCCACCCGGCAGCCTCCAACCGCACAGCCGTTCATGGCTCCCGTCGGCGCTGCTTTTGCATTTATTAATAATTATAATGTCTGCGCTTGTCGTACACGGCGGCCATGCGCCCAGTCGACACCAATGCCGGGACCAACCACCCAGCCCACGCACACAGGCACACATAGCCAACATTGTCCTAGATTCGGGCTTGGCTTGTCTCGCGCGGCGTTTAACGGGTTTGGGCTGCAACATGGCATTCATAAATCGCAGCTCATTTCGGCGTGGCCACGGAATGCACACGCATAATTATTTCAACATGCAGTTTGCACTCACCGTGAATGCCATGGATGTGGCAGTGGGCGTGGGCGTGGGCGTGCGTCTGCACATGAATGTGGGCGAATCTGTTGAAAATGGCGCAGAGTTTTAGCCAACAGCGCTGCGGGCTATGGAATGCCTCCAGAGGCGCGGAATCAACACATGCTCCTCCCTGCGCCGCTGCTGCTTTCAAACCTTATTATTTTCAAAAATGTTGATGGAACAGATTATATGTATATAAATATGTGTATTTATATTTACTTTTACTTATGGAATAATATTTCAGTTCGTATCAAAGATCGTCATCATTTGAGGTTCAACTGAGTGATCGTTGCATAGGAGAAAATTTAGAAGTTATCAAAACATTCATAAAGCCTCAATTCGACTCTAACTTTGCAGTTACTCAAGTAACTCTGCAGCTGGGAAAGCTTTGCTTCCTTTAAGTTGAATTGCCGAAAATTAAAGAGATTCCAATTTGTCCCATAGATGATGACTTAGAATGTAGATGATATAGGGCAGATGATATAGGATAAAAAGTAGATGGTATATTCGAGAATTCAGAATAGAGGATTAGGGATGGACGATAGAATAAAGGATAGAGAATGGAGAGAAAAAGAGAAAGAGAGAGAGAGAGAGAGAGAGAGAGAGAGAGAATAGAGCATGAAAGATAGAAAAGATGATAAAAAATAGGATGGAGGATAGGGGATGAATGATAGAATAGAGAAAAGTGACAGAATAGAGAATGAGGGACACAATAGAGAATAAAGAATGAAGGATAGAACAAATTATTGAGAATATATAGAGATAGAGACAGAAAATAGAAAATGTAGGATAAGGGATAAGGAATGGATGACAAAATTGGGAATAGAGAATAGACAATAGAATAGAGGATGGAGAATAGGAGATAAGGGATGGATGATAGAATAATTGATAGAGAATAGAGAGAGAAAGAATAGAGAATGGAGGATAAAATTTATGTAGTGGAGGCTGGAGTAAATAAATAATTGAAATGAAATATGAAATAACTTAGAAGAGCCATAGATTATAGAATGATGATGATATAGGACAGAGAATATATAATGGTATAGGATATAGGATAGAAGATTGATAGCGATTGAATGATAGTTAGATGAATATTTACATATCTATTTCATGCAAACACGTATTGTTGACGAGAGAGTTGAGTTGAGTTTCTCTCCAAGCTGTGCATACTTTCAAAGTACTCTCAGATCATATATCTATTGCAGATTTCATTCCACAAACGACCACTGCTACGAATAGTTCAGTTGAATCAAAGAAACGTGCCTTAAGCTATGATCTTAAGTTAATACTACAGAGAAACTTAATTATAGAGGGTATGTGGAACATTGTATGCTTTACGAATAATCTGATTTGAGCTTAGTCTCTGCAGCATTAATGGTAGATCATCTCAATGGTATTCGAATGGAAAGACATCAGATTTGGGTAATATTATATCTTAAGGTATTGTATAAGAATATCTAAGTGAATTTATTCTAAATTAAAACATTATAACCTGAAATTAAATCAATGGCTTCAAGTTATAAAGAGATATTTTTTGACCGCTCTACCATGCTTAGACTACATCAATCTTATATCTTATCTCTGATATCTTAAGTAATTATTGCTTAAAGCCTCTTCAGCAGCATTACATTGCTAGTTCACTAAAATTACTAAAACTTGAACTTTATCAACTTTTGAATGTTGTTGTTGCTGCTTTGGCTACTGTTAAGTGAGAAGCGCGTCGAACGGCCCAAAGGCGCTTGGGGTTAACCGGATTTCAGTTTTGAATGCAAATGCAAAAGTCGCTTTTGACTACACTAATAAAAGTTTGTCAAGCACACACACACACACACACACACACATGCAGCGACAGCTGAAGTTGTGTTTGAATTGTTAAGTTGCTATTGGATATGCCTCGTGCTATCTCTGTCTCTATGTCTTTGTTTGTCTCGCTGGGTGTGTGTGTGAGTGTGTGTGTGTGCGTGTTGTAAGTTGCCAATTAGGGGACGACCGGCGCCCAATGCCCGATTTATACCGTTACAGTGTAACCAATTCTCCATGGTTGCGCAATAACTGCAAATTTAATTTTGCAATTTCGCGCCTTTCGCCCCGCCCGCCTCGTCCCATTTGCTTTCCCAGGCGACCATAAAATCTTACACACACACACATACACACACACACCTAATCTCAGTCTCTGTGTATGTGTGCTATAAATTTGCGAGTAAATTGGCGAATGCTCCAAGGCCGTGAAAGCCTCAGAAGCATTGCAAAATTAGCGGAAACTTTGCGAAGCCGTCGAAGCCAACAGATTTGTGCCCTTTTCCCCTTTGCCGACTTTTCCGCCTTTGCGCTGGGTATGTTCGAATTGCCCTCTACAAATTGCATCTTGAACTCAATTTTTGATTGTTTGTTTTTGAAATTTTTGGCTATTGATTTCAGAGAAATACTTTGGGGAATTGTTGATTCCAAGTTCTCTTATTTCTCGTTAGATGACACTATTGGGCTATTTGAAATTGAAATTTTGAAATGCAATATCAAATTAGGCATCAGTTAAATCAGTTTATGCAGCAGAATTGATTTCGAATTATAAAAAGCAGTTATTATTTATTTTTTTTTTATATATTTATTATTTATTTCTTTTATATATATTTATATATTTATTTTTCATAGAGCGCGTAGTCTAGGAGCCAATATATATATTATATTTAGGCATGTAGGCATTAAAAAATTTTTTAGATAAAGGCTAATCAATCGGAGCAATAGAAAACGATTTTTAATTGAATGAAAAACTATTTCAAGTATTTTATTGTTTTTGATTACGTTTTGAAGTCACATCGAGCCATTATGCAATGCGTATATAATTGTAATAGCTGTAGAAATATAAAAACTTCTGGAAATATTATTAAACAAATGACTAAAATTAAACCAAAATTTTTTTTGTGTATATCAATGTGATAATTTAACAATATTTTTTATTTTATTTTATTTTTTTTTTATTTTATCTTCATTTCATTTTTGTATTAATTTTTTTTTATTGTATTACATTTTTGGTTGTTTTTTATATTTTAATTTTTCCATTTTATTTTTGATTTTTATTTTATATTATAAATAAAATATAAATTTTTATTCTTTAACTTATTAAATATATATTTGTAATATTAGAAATATATTTTTTGAAAATTTTCAGTAATATTGGAATAAATGATAAAAATTTAATACTTTTTCAATGAATTTTCAGCTGGCTGTGGATAGCAGGAAAACTGTTCCTTAAGCAAGAAAATGTTGATTGGAGAAACTGAAGCGGGCAATCTAAAATACAGAGTCCAAGCTGCAGAATTGGAACTACACAATCTAAGCTGCAGAATCTAAACTGAGCAATCTGAAGTGGAGAATCCGCATTGACGTGTCGGAACTGTAGAGTCTGGAGAGCCGCATTTGACTTCAGAAGCCGGGAATCTAAACCATATAATCGAAACTGTACAATTCCAGGCTAGCCAAACTAGACTGAATAATCTGACCCTCTTTTTCTGTATAAGTTTTTATATATGTTTTTTTTTGATTTAGTCTCGAGCCTCATTATTATTTACATACATTTACGGACTGCTGTTTGAGCCGTGTGCCTTACGGCTTATTAGTAAATGCTTTGCGAACTCATCTCTGCATACGTCATATACACACATACATGCATACATAACATATATGCATATACGTAAGTGGCAAGCGTGACTGTCGCACAAAGTGAATCGCTAATATTGCCACCAAAAAGCAATTGTGGAGAGAAGAAATCCATTTCAGGTTATCCGCGAATTTCAATCAGTCCCGCGATGCTTAAGCCAAGTGAAACGGGATCTGCTGCTGCTGCTGCTGCTGCTACTGGTAAATATAAATGGCTGCTGCTTTTGATATGTGGGGACTGGGGCTGAGGCGTGGCGGTGCGGTGCGGTGCGGGGCGGGGCGTTTGGCATAAAAATAAATAAACACAAAGGGCATACGTGATGTGCCGTACAAGACGACAGCGTGCCGCTTGGGGCAGGCAGTGGCAGTGTCACTGGAACGGCAACAACAACGGCTCTTTGCCACGTGCAACATTTAAAGAAGCGACACGTTGGCCAGGTACATGCGTGGGGAGTTGCTGGGTGGGGGGTGTATTTTGGGGTTGTTGGATTTTAGAATTTTTGTTTAGATTCTTAAAAATTGCCAAAGGAAATCCACTTAGGCTCGTTTGACAAAACTATTCGGCAGCGCGGCTTGCAGTGGGAGGCGCCGCTGGCAATGGAGATCGTGTTCCGTGGCGCACAGCTGGCGCGCGTGAGCAGCCAAAGATTTATGGCATCTTTTACGTGGCAGCTCAACTCTTTGGGGCTGCAAAGAGTTACGGCAAGAAAATCTCATCAAATTTATTTAAATGCACATAAATCTTGCAAACAGCTGCACAGACACAGTCAATATACACACAGAGCGAGAAGTACACATACGTACACATATATGTAGAGTGAGAGAGAGCAAGAGAGAGTTTGAGTGAGGGAGAGAGGGGACTACGAAATAGATGCAGATAGTTTCAATAGGATTTTCTCAAAACTGTGCAATGCGCTTAAGCGCATTGTAAACAATTATATTAGAGAACGGAACTGGAGGTTGGGCTGGGGCCCAGCCAACTAGGCATTAAACATTTTTAACCATTGGCGCCACTTTCTGATAATAAACAATGTTGAATGCGCAATGCACTCTGTGTACACAGATACATAGTCAGCAACATCATCAACATCGTCGTCATCATGATCATCGCATGCTCGGCTTGTTTATCCATTCGCTTGGCGTGAGAAATATTCGCTCGTGGCCACGCCTTTGACCAGCGGCCATAAAAGCTACGCCATAAACAAATCAAACACAACAAGAGCAATAAACGCACACACACACACACACACATACACACACACATACACACACCGAGTTTTTCAAACAAATCGCCAAAAGCAAAATATTTGGTTTTCTGGTCATGAGGAAAAGCGCGAGGCGCCAAAACAAAAAAAAATTTGAATCGATTCGAAAAAGCAAGCCTAAGACTGAGTATACTCAAAGTTTTAGAAAACGCGCAACGCCGCACCAAAACATTTTTATTAAACAATTTTATGATGTTGCGTTTTTATAGCCAGTAAAACAGCAACAGCAGCAGAAACAAACAAAACAAAAGCACGAAAATACAGAATTTTGAAAAACAATCAAGCGAAACAAAAGAAAACTTAAAAATTTCAATTGATGTATAGATTTAGATAAAGATATAGAAAAAGATATAGATATAGAAAAAGATATAGATATAGATATAGATATAGATATAGATATAGATATAGATATAGATAATAGATATAGATATAGATATAGATATAGATATAGATATAGATATAGATATAGATATAGATATAGATATAGATATAGATATAGATATAGATATAGATATAGATATAGATATAGATATAGATATAGATATAGATATAGATATAGATATAGATATAGATATAGATATAGATATAGATATAGATATAGATATAGATATAGATATAGATATAGATATAGATATAGATATAGATATAGATATAGATATAGATATAGATATAGATATAGATATAGATATAGATATAGATATAGATATAGATATAGATATAGATATAGATATAGATATAGATATAGATATAGATATAGATATAGATATAGATATAGATATAGATATAGATATAGATATAGATATAGATATAGATATAGATATAGATATAGATATAGATATAGATATAGATATAGATATAGATATAGATATAGATATAGATATAGATATAGATATAGATATAGATATAGATATAGATATAGATATAGATATAGATATAGATATAGATATAGATATAGATATAGATATAGATATAGATATAGATATAGATATAGATATAGATATAGATATAGATATAGATATAGATATAGATATAGATATAGATATAGATATAGATATAGATATAGATATAGATATAGATATAGATATAGATATAGATATAGATATAGATATAGATATAGATATAGATATAGATATAGATATAGATATAGATATAGATATAGATATAGATATAGATATAGATATAGATATAGATATAGATATAGATATAGATATAGATATAGATATAGATATAGATATAGATATAGATATAGATATAGATATAGATATAGATATAGATATAGATATAGATATAGATATAGATATAGATATAGATATAGATATAGATATAGATATAGATATAGATATAGATATAGATATAGATATAGATATAGATATAGATATAGATATAGATATAGATATAGATATAGATATAGATATAGATATAGATATAGATATAGATATAGATATAGATATAGATATAGATATAGATATAGATATAGATATAGATATAGATATAGATATAGATATAGATATAGATATAGATATAGATATAGATATAGATATAGATATAGATATAGATATAGATATAGATATAGATATAGATATAGATATAGATATAGATATAGATATAGATATAGATATAGATATAGATATAGATATAGATATAGATATAGATATAGATATAGATATAGATATAGATATAGATATAGATATAGATATAGATATAGATATAGATATAGATATAGATATAGATATAGATATAGATATAGATATAGATATAGATATAGATATAGATATAGATATAGATATAGATATAGATATAGATATAGATATAGATATAGATATAGATATAGATATAGATATAGATATAGATATAGATATAGATATAGATATAGATATAGATATAGATATAGATATAGATATAGATATAGATATAGATATAGATATAGATATAGATATAGATATAGATATAGATATAGATATAGATATAGATATAGATATAGATATAGATATAGATATAGATATAGATATAGATATAGATATAGATATAGATATAGATATAGATATAGATATAGATATAGATATAGATATAGATATAGATATAGATATAGATATAGATATAGATATAGATATAGATATAGATATAGATATAGATATAGATATAGATATAGATATAGATATAGATATAGATATAGATATAGATATAGATATAGATATAGAAAAAGATATATATATATATATAGAAAATATATATATCTATATCTATCTATGACAAAATTTGCCACCCCCAATGCAATGCGATGGGCAACAAGAGCTACCAAGGCCATGGCCAGGAAGCAGGAGCAGGAGATGAGGCATGGACACCCTTTTTAGAGCGCAATGAGGCTAAGAAGGGCAGAGCCAGATCAAAAGTATCTTGGGATGTGCTTGGGCCTGGGCTTGGGTTAAAAAGTTTGCGAATTGAATTTGCCACACGACTATGCCACACGCGGCTCACCAAATTTCGCACAATTTTGCGTGCGAGGCGGCCGTGTAATGATGCCATGTGCCATAAGCGATGGGCGCCACGCCAGCAGCCGCGACGGCAGCGACGACAGTTGTGTGGGTGTTGTTAGGAAGAAGTGGGCGTGGCAGTGTCAAAGCATGCCAAAGTGCCGCACAGAGGTTACGGGCGGGGCAGACCTCGGCAGATGCACTGTATGCGGCGCCTTTGCAATGAGCCCAATAAAGTCAACATGAGGTCTGAGTGTGCCGGATGAGGACATCACGAGACATTGCCTAGTCACGACGCGGCACACGCACTTCCCATACAGCAGGGGCAGACAATGAGGCAAGCGGCACGCCCTTAACCAGCGGGCAAACTTTGTAAGCTCGCCAGCTTCCTCGCACCCCACACACACACACACACATACTCGCACGCACAGTCTTTACTCCCCAAACGCAATTCAATTCAACTATTACAGAGTCCATTGTGTGCGCCTGATTTTTGATTATCGTGCGCCAGGCACAAGAGTCACGTCATGGCCCTTTGGGCTGTGGCTTAATCGAAGATGCCGCCAGACAGCAGCAGCGGCAGCGGCAGCGGCAGCGGCAGCGCAGCGAGTGTGGCATCATCAAAGTCAATTGTTCGGAAAACTGGCAAGAAGAAAGCGCGTAAAACATATTACGCAGATTGTATTGATTTCTTATTATTTTGTCGCGACACGAAGCATCGCTGCCGTTTGATGCTTAGATTTATGGGGCAAGTGGATTACCCCATCAAGATTCGCTCGACGGCACGATGAGCACTCAATATGTGTGCGGGCTTATGAGCGGATTGTGGATGTGGTTGCGGCTTGTGCCATCTAACCCAAGCCATTACCATACAACAAAGTAGCTGCCCCCACGCCACAACTGTTTGCGGAGACAGCAATGCGGCCTGAATTTATTTAAGCATTGCTCATGCCTCAGCAAATTACAATCTGCCAACTGCGCCTCAGAGTGCACAAAATAATAGATCTCCTTGAGAGCAAAACAAAACATGAATTAAAAGAATTTTGAACATTTTTTTTAGTATTATGATTAATATATAATATATATATAAAAAAAAAAATTAAATTAAAATATTATAAAAGCTTAAAAAATAAAGGTATATAGAGCATATAGCTATATATATATATATATATATATATAATAATAATATTTACTGTTTTTACATTTTATAAAAAATGTGTCATATTGAATTTTGCATTTTTCACAATTTTTTTTTAAATATTTTAAGTTTATTACAAAACATCATATTTTTTGTATATTTTGATTGTCTAGCATTTATGATGTATTTTTTATATTATTGAAATATTTGTGTTTTTTTGCGGTTTGCGTTTCGGTAAAGATTAAAAAAACAGAAAATAAAGTTAATAACTTAAAAATAAGTATATGAATTTAATTTTTTTAAAACTTAATATTCTGCAAAAAAAAATTACGTGTGTTAACAATAAGTACTTTCAATGAAGTACTTTCAATGCATACAGTTGGAAATTTTTGATTCACCTCATCTTAAATTTTTGAATAAAATAAAAAATTCATAAGAATTATTTTTTTTTTATTAATTTTTGTTTATTTATATTTATTTTTTTTTTATATTTATTATATACATACATATGACATAATCTTCAGAATGTTTTCTTTATTATATGTTTATTATATTCTAATAAATATGTTAAGTTATGCTGATAGTTCCTTTTGTTGAAATTATATAGAAATGCTTTATGTTCTGAAATTGTTTTATATTTTTTTTTTCATATATAACTTGCAGAGGTATTGAAATAAATAATTATGTCAGATTTAAAACAATTTAATTTGTACATATATTAAATTCAATCTTTATTAATATCCCTTACACATTTTAGTCTATTAAATAAATGTTATTCAATTATAATTTTTATTTCTTACATTACATTGAATTTTTATTTAATTATACTTAATAAATATTATTAAGACTATTTTATTATTATTTTAATTTCAACTTAAATTGCTCGTAAATCTCAAGAACTCTTCGATTTTTGGTGCTGGAAAAAAAATCATGTTCATTTAAATCTCAATTTTCTATGACGCTGATTTTTTTTAATCTCTCGCTCCGTTTCTGTTGTGTTTTTTTTTTCTGATTCTTTTTTGACACATGCCAAAATTCTTCGGCAACAACAACAACGCAAACACAATCGAAATGAATACCAGAAATAAAAACCATTTTGGCCATAGATGCGCGGTACGCGCTGCAACCCGCAACGGAACTAGAGGTAGAGGATGGCAAAGAGAGTGAGCGAGTGAGTGGTGAACGCGGGCAGGAGGGGGACGCACTCCGCTTTCTGCTCACTCTCCACTTCTTGTCTGTTCATCATTCTTCGCTTGATGATTTATATATATATATATATATATATATATATATATATATATATAAATAAAAATTTTTGTAACAGCCGCGACAAGAATAACAACAACAACAACAGCAACGCTGGCCGCCATTTTGCGTGCTGCTTGGCCTTACGTGTGCGTATATGTGTGTGTGTATTTGTATACAAAGTAGCCAGCGCGCACCCCAAAAAAAAAACACATGAATAAAGGCGCGCCCTGCTACATTTTTATTTAGTTATGTGTTGTTGTTGTCGCTCAGCGGCCCTTGAAGAGCTCGTCCTAACAAGCATAAACCACCGCGTGGCTCTCACGCTGTTACCCACATACAAATGTCAGCCGCTGCACGTGTGTGTGTGTGTGTGATAGCGCGAGAGGGAGACAGAGATCAAGAGTGTGAGTGAGTGTGTGGATGGCCGCGCGTTTTTGGTTGGTGATGGCGTGCCACAGATGATCATTAACAACAACAACAATGGCAATATCAAGAGCATCGCCTGCCGCTGATGACGATGGCGGTGGTGGTGCTGTTGTCGGCAGCATCACTGCCACTACCAGTGCCAGTGCCAGTGGTGGTGGTGGTGGTGGTGCTGGTGATGATATTGATGTTCGGCTGCTCCTGCTGCATGGGGTGGCAGTAGTTGCCGCGTGTCATTATGCATATGTAAGCGTGCAGGCGCCCCGATACTCATGATAATAATAGAGAGCGAGTGAGAGAGAGAGAGAGGGAGCGAAAGTACAAAGGCGGAGGTATATAAGCAAGAGATTTTACATAATTAAATATTTAGTACATATGCATATGTATGATATTTTATATTAATATATATTTATGTTTGTACAGCGGCTTAGAGTTCTGAAAATAAACGCATACATTAATAAATTTTTTGGAAAGTTTTTTTTACACCATTCAGCAGAAATAATGAGAGAATATATCTAAGATCACATTTACTGGATTGAGTGGAAAAACCTTGGAAGTGCAAAAGGAAATGAAAAAATAAAATTTTTAATATAAATTTATTTAAATATATAAATACTTATTATATACTCATTTCATAAGTGCATTGATCTTGATAATAATCTTGTCAAGCATATTACATAAATCAATACAAATAAATATATATAAATTATATTATCATAAAATTGATAGCTATTAAAATAAATAAAATTGTTAGTTGAATCCAAACTGGGTACACAATAAGAGCCACTTTGAACCTCCAACTCAAAATTCAATTTTTCTTTAATTGTATTATACTAATTCATTATGAAGTGCATCTACCGCAGACGGAGAGGGAACATAGAAGAGAGATCATGAGGAGATCGGCACTCTCGACGCTCACACAGCTCCAACTGCAGCTGCTGCTCTTTAACTGATAATCGCTTAGTACAGACTTATTTTTGTTTGTTGTTCATTTAATTTCATTTCATTATTTCAAATGACGACAGTAAATAAAAGTCCATAATTAATGGAAGCTTTTCTTAAAAGCATAAATTGTTGCTAAAATCTGCAATATATCATAAAAATGGCTTAAAACTCAGACATTGTAATATAATAAATAAAAAGAAAAGTAATATGTTTAATAAATAAAAAAATAAAAAAGAAAAATATGCTTACCTATCAAATATTCTCGTATGTGTATAAGCATACATAAAAGACGTAAACATATAGACTTTGCTTATTACATTTTTTTCAATATATGTAAAGTGTTCAAAATACAATATTATTATTGGTAAATATAATATATAATAAATACAAAAGCATTAAATTTTTTAGTGCTCAAATTTAACTTTCGTAACTTTTCATTTTAGTAAATTTTAAATTGAAAATAAATTATTTTTTATACAGCCATCAATTTGTAAACGCTCAGAATGCATATGAAAAACAAACAACAAATATTGCAGCTAGCCTCGGCTACCATCAGGTTGCAAGAATATTTTAAACATATATATTTTTAAATTAATCGAAAATTCTTGAAATGTCAGAAAAATATGGAATGGTTGTGGCTTCAACACCTTTTCAAATAAAGAAAAAAAAAATTCTTTTAAAATGTTTATAGTTTTGGTAAGTTTAAGCAACCTAATTCTGGTAGTTGAATTGATATGCATAAATAATACGTATATACTCGTAATCTCTATCTTAATTATTCATGTCTATAAAAAAGCTGCTGCTCTTGCAACACATTAATGTTGGTGCTCGAATCTGGCCGATGTTTAAGTATCGGGGCGTGCAACGTGCCACTTCAGCTGCCTCTCTGTCTGCCGTTGTTGCGACTCTATTGCCGGTGTCGGTTGGGCTCTGTATGCGACTGCTACCCCTTAGAGCGAACGTCTCGGCACAGCTTGTAGCAAGGTAACTGCGAGGCATTCAATAAAAGGGCGCGTTTACAAATATTTGTCGTTGCATCCGTTGCAGCAGCAGCAGCAGCAGCAAAAAAAGACATTAACTTTTTTTTTTCTCTCTCTCCATAGCTGCTTTTTATATAAATATATGGATTTATGTGTATTTATGTGTGTGTGTGTGTGTGTGTGTGTATCGGCAACATAATTCTTAGTAGCATTGACGACAAAGGGATAACATTGCATTTGTTGTCAGCCCAAAAACTGTCACAGCTCGCCAAAGGATCACATTTTCATTCAGCAGTTTTCATTGATTCGGAGCGAGCAGCGAGGACCGAGAGCCGTGGGCAACCCTCTAGAACAATGGATGCGTTCGCATGAAAGGAAAATGTTGACAAGACACATTTTTCACCAAATGCCTACAATATTTGGCGTTTTTCGATACTTTATAGCGGCAACAACAACAACAACAACAGCAGCAACAAGCAGCAAAGTCAACAATGTCCTTGCGTACACGATCAGCCCCCTTTTGTTTGTCAGCGCCCAGTTTAGTTTTTGTCAGACAATGCGGAGACAACAAAATCGTCTTCATGACGTCTTCGTCGAACGTCTTGCCTTCTCTTCTTCCTCTCTCTCTTTTCCTATCTGCTGCTCCTGCCAAGGTCCTGCTCGTTATTGTCTCAATTTTTTTTTTTTTTTTTTTTGCTGCTTGCTCCGTCGCTTTTGTCACGTTAACGTTGCATTGTCTACGGTCAAAGTCAATAGATTTTCCAAAGCCGTTAACAGTTTTATGCTGCCAGCTCCCTATAGTTTGATTAACGTTTATTTACGATGTCATCGTCTGATGTTTTCATTTACGCCTTGGCCAGCGCCTAATGTGAGCTGCTTGCTTTTGTTTTTCTTCCTTTCTTATTTTTCGGCTGCCAACATCAACAGATCAGTCAAGTAGCTAATAAAACTGCCTATGAATATTAATAAAAGGAATCTAAAGTGCATTTTCAATTTCATCTAGCCTAAGCAAAGCTAGGGACATCTTCTATGCGAAGGAAACGAATTGCCATGCAAAGCCAGCTGAAGTGAGCTTCTTGATGGTTTGAGCAAAAACTTTTTATTCCTTTTATCCTCTGCTGCTCATGTCTATAATATTTTAAAACTGTTCGCAATTTACAAAAATTTCAGAAATATTTAATAAACCTTTTAATTATATTAATTAATTAATAATTATATTACTAAAAGTTCGAAATTTAAATTATAGAATATTGTGTATAATTTGTTTTATGTTTTTTTTTTTTGCTTTTATTTTGTAAACAATTTTTATTACTTTTTCAGTTATAATTAATTTATTATTAGTTTTCCTTGAATTATTTTTCAATTCATTTTTATATTTTTAATACATTTTTCTTGTTTTTTTTTTTTAAATAATTATTGATTGGGTATTGGTTGCATCTATAATTGAAAATAATTTATGTAGTACTTTTAATATTAATTTAATTATATAGATTTCGTTTCATTATTTTTGTTATTTAATGTTTTTATTTTACTGTGAATTCAAATTTATACTAAATATTATACATCATTTTATATATACTTATATACATTTTTTTTTATTCAAATATATTACTCATTGTTTTAAGTTTCTTATCCAGTTTTTCTTCCCATTGTTGTCTGAGCAGTTTCCTTCTTTATTTTTAATTTTTACTTTTTTTTTTTGCTTATGATTATTTTTTTTATAATTTATTTTCTAAGCTTCTGGCATGTTCACTCAACCATCTGTGCTGTATATCCACAAAAGTTCAAAGACTGCCAAAAAACCACGAAATAAACTTTGTCATACTCTGTGGCGAAAATAAATAAAAATAAATAGATGTGTCAAATCTTTGGCTCTAGGTCGCAAGTGAAATACCCTTCCAATTTAGCTTGAGTAAGCTTAATAGAAAGTATGTAGTTGGCAGTTTTAGATCATTTTTGTAGCACAGTGTAAGTATGTATGTGAAGTGAAAATATCAGAAATATATTATACTTAGAGACAGATATTGAACTTGTGGAAATTAAATAATTCTTATTTGTTCAATTCAAAATTAGTATATCAGAATAAAAATATATATGAAGAGTATATGCATATATATTTATATATACAACAATGAAAGATACCCGCGTAAAGCCATGCATATAGAGTGTGTACAAAAAGCCATGCGAAGCAAATTAGTTCAAGATTTATGCGTGGCAAAATAAACGAATATACATGAACACAAATTATACATTTTGAATATATATCTATATACATATAAATGATTATATATATATATATATATATATATATATATATATATATATATATATATATATATATATTTATATATGCTATTCATATTTGGCTGCAGCTCTTGTTTATTTAGCCATTGATTTATGCCATGGCCATTTTGCGGGGCATCGCTTTATATTGCGGCCGCATTTTGGCGAGCCACAAATATTGAATAATAATAATATATATACATATACACATAAATACAAATACATATATAAATTTTCGCTTTATAATATTAAATCATGTTATATTTTGTAGTTGCTTTGGGGGCAGCTGCGCAAATTAATGCCAAACGCAATTTGTTTCTGTTTTCATTTTTTTGTTTTGTTTCGCCATTTATAAATTATTTATCATCTCCATAAAAATTAAACAGTTTTCGCCTGATTGACTCACTGATTGATTGACTAACGATTCATGCGTCTTATGTGTTATGGATACCGCAATAAAAATGTATGCAAAATTGTGTTGAACTGAAATAACTAAAATTGGAATTGAAAACACTTACTTCTTATCGAGCATTTCTTTAGAACATATTTTTAACTACACGATTTTATATACAAAATGTATTAATTTTTTATTTAATTTATTAAAACAGGCGAAAAGGCGCGTGGCTGATGCCCTAAAAGTTGATGTGTTCTCAGTCTGTATCAAATTTAGTTCGTCTGTCAATGCCGTTGTCTCTAGATAGAGCGTGAATAGATGGAGCTGAAGTCTGATAGAGCTTAAGACTGAATAGAACTTAGAACTGGATAAAGCTGTAGATTGGAGCTGAAGATTAAAAGAGCTTAAGTCTTAAGAGAGATTAAGATTTGATAGATCTTAAGACTGGATAGAGATGAGTACTAGAGCCTAAGACTTAGAGCTTAAAACTTGAGATCCCCGAGATAAATTGATTTTGAGATTCATAGATCCTGAGATAGATTGATAGTCTTAAGATCTTTAAGTATTGAGATCTCTAAAACTTAGGATTAGTAGAGCTTCAGGCTAGATACCTCTGAAATAGATAGAGCTTAAGAAATATTCAGATTTAAGATCTCTAATTTTTGTATTATTCATTATATTATATCATTATATTCATCTATATGAATTGCTTATTCACTTAGGCACTTGCAGCACTTATCAAAGTCTAGTTTGGGTGCTGCTATTCGCTGTGCGAATCAGAAGTCAGTTTCCCACGCCCCGCTTGTTAGATCGGTTTTACACTAAGACAATAGACTTTGATTTGCTTTAAATTGAGTCGAATGACCAAATGCCAAATGTTTTGTAAACATTTTTCCAAAAACATGTCAATGGCTGACCCATGGACAGCGCAACCCATTGTTGGCCAGGGTCCTGTGCATTCAGTCCAGTCCAGTTGCCTGCCGTTTTGTCTGGTCTGGTTCGTTTGCCTTTATGTTTTATAATTTTTTTTTCTTTTGATTCCTTTTTGTTTTTTTTTTTTTTTTTTTTTTTTTTTGGAGGCGGAACACATGAAACTGAAATTGACTTGTTACAATTTGGTTTGGGCCGTTAGGGGCAATGCGTTTCGCCGGAATCACACCTTGGCCAGGAGCTGTGGCGGAGCCGCAGGTGGAGAAAAGGCAGCTAATTTATTGTGGCGGCAACTCTCTCTGTACTTTCTTTCATGCGGACGCTCAACAAATTGTGCACTGGGCCCAGTCGAATGAAAGGCCAACGCACATGTGTTCACATGGCTTTTCTCATATTCAATTCGATTCGTTTTCCTTGCATGTTCCATTTTCCGGAATCGACACAATCGAGTCACAACAAAAAGTGCTAATGGGCTGACCTCTGTCGCAGTCCATTTGATCCAAGTCTAAATTTTGTTAGTTCCAATTCGAGTCATGAATAAAATCATTGTGAAACTTACGTTTTATGACAACTAAATTGAATTATTGAGAAAACTTGAATGGTTTTGATAAATATATATATATATATATATATATATATATATATATATATCTATATATATATTGATTATTCATGTTATTAATTCTTACAAATGAGATTTGGGAAGATTGAGAATTTTTAGAATGTCAATTTTGGGGATTGAATGGTTTAAGTATAGAAGTTTTAATAAGGGGACAAATAATAAAACCATATTTTCAAAAATTTTCTATATATATATTTATATATTTTTTTAAGTTTTCTCCTATATATTAGGGCTAGGTAAAAAATGTGTAAAATATTGTAAGTTTTTTACGATATGTTTATTTTTTTTCGAACGAAATATGGTGCGCGAAATTAGTCAATGACACACTACGTTTTATAATATAAAAACTGAAGCAATCAATATTAAAAAAAATAATAAAAATTAGCTAGTTACCAATATAATTCAACATAATTAAGTCAAAAATAATTTTCGAAAGTATAATAAAAAAATATAATGATTTTAGTGTTTGTCCCATTTACTTATTTCGCGCACTTTACGTAACTGAGACAGTTTAGTTTGCCTTCATTTATGGGAAGACAAAAGCTTGTTTTTTTTTTTTTAATTTTTACTATAGATTTTGTAAACTATTAAAATAAATAAATATAATATGCTTAAAATAAAATTAATATGTGAAGACGTTTCAATTTTTTTTTGTTTAATGATTAACAATTGAAGCTGGTAAAGAGCGGGCTAGAATTGCGGCATGATATGAGGATGCCAATATGTGTCTGGGCATCAGCATCAATTCGTCAGTTTTTCCATCCGTCCATTTGACGATCCACCCGTCAGTCTGTCTGTATGTAATGCATATCAAGTGACTTGAAATATCCTATAAAAGTGAGCACATATTAATTTAGCCTAAGTTATTGATTGCATCCTGCTCCTAAAAATTAATAAACCTAAATAGATAAATCCAATTCGTTATATAAATTATATAATATTTAGGATTAATAACTACCTACTATTTGACTACATCTAAATAGGAGGATATTTCACGCTTCAAATGCTAAAATCCTATCTCGGTATTTCCTAGTTTCCTAATAGAAAATACAGATATTGTCCGTATTGCTGTTGCTAAAACAATTCCATATTCATCTCTGCTCTGGGGCTGTGAGTACTTGAAGCTCTTAGACAACTCTGCTGCCTGCGGCTGCTGGCAGGCAAGGTGTTAGCTTGATTATCGCTGGCTAAATGATTTGCGCATAATAATCACACATAAAATTGTTTTAACACTCTGATTATAATGCGAAACACTCTTCCGAATTGTCTGGCAGCCCTTTTCTGTTTGATTGCCATCTATTGTCCAGGCTTTCCCTCTCCCTCTCCCTCTCGCTCTCGCCCTCTGCCACGCAACTCTTTCGAATTGCGCTTGTTTTATGGCGCCTGTGTAATGGCATTAAGCGCCTGCTGATTTATGGCCTTGCTGCTAGCTATATTTGAAGTTGTATTAATGAGCCAACACCCTCGCGCCATGCCCCATGCCCGACACAGGTTAACTGCCAAGTCTCGACCCGCCAGTTGTCACTTAGCATAAAGAAACAATTAAAAAATTGCCCAAAAAGCCAAAATGCTTTTGGGGGTAGCCGCATAGCAGCCAGATAGAGCGGCGGATGAAGACAGATTTAGTAAGTGGACGAAAGAGAGAGAGAGCGAGAGAGAGAGTGGGAGTGGGAGAGGAAGGTACGTGAGGCTGAAGTTGTTGGGAATTAAGTGCACCCGATGGTGGCATTTGGCTGGCGCGAAAGCGCGAAACTCATTAACTTGTGTCAGGCGCAGAGCTCCCCAAGAAAATGAGCTCGAGTGCGTCAACCACGCCTTCCCCCCCCACCGTCCACCCCTCCTGCAGCTGGCGCGAAAGGAAAGTGCGAATATTATCATTATCACCAATCCGGCTAAAATAAGTAGTCGGTGTAGGGGGGGAAGGGAGGAGGGGGAGGCAGGCGGCAGTCGGCCAACATTGTTGCGCTTAATTAACAAGCGGCCTGTGGGCTGCGGTGGTGCGCGGTGGCGGCGAGCTGGATACGCTCTGGGGTTGGAGATTGCTGTAAACGCAAAGTACTAATCATGAAAATTAAAAATAATTAAAACTTTTCTTTCAATTTAAAGGGCCTGCGCCTTGGCGCCTTTGTCAAGTAAATTTCCTTGGAGGCCATAAAACGTTGCCGGAAATGTTGATAAAGTGCCTGGCAACAATGGGCCGTCGGTGGGGCAGCCCCGATGCTTATTGTTCTTGTTGTTCCTTCTCTCCTTTTTTTTTTTTTTTTCTTCCCGCTTTGTTTTGTTTTGCTCTGGCAATGGCCGTCGCGGTTAAATGGCGCTCCAGCGATTTTAATCACAATTTACGCGCTGCTCTTAAAGGGTTCGCATTTTGTATGTCCATAAATTATCAGGGCAAGTGGGGCGGGTGTGCCTGTGTGTGTGTGTGTGTGTGTTTGTTTAGCAACATGCTTTTGCGGGAGTATTAGCGCAGCTAAGCCGCAGGCAGGTTTATGCGCCTAAGCGGCCTAAGTGAAATGTCTCCCATTCCAGTGTCCTGTGTCATCTATGCCGCCTGCTGCCTGCCTTCATTCATGGGAATCTTCTTCTTTCGTCACTGCTAATCGCATCGTAATCGGCTGGGTAATCAATCTGCCTCAGCTACTTGCAACCTGCCTTCGTTGCATTGACACAGGTTGTGTCTTGCCAGTGGCGATTTTCCCATGAAGATCATGAAGCTGAGTCGAGTCGCTGTGTAGTTGGCGGTGGTGGTGGCGATGGCGGTGTCAGTGTCCTTTTTGCCGCCGTTATCTGTGCGACACAGGGCTGAGCCGCTTGCGCACGGTTAGCTGCATTGTCCTTTTCTGGATGATTCCTTAAGCAGCGCATGCAAGATGATGCATTATGCACTTCCGACTCTCATCGACTCTCATCGACTCTCACCGACTCGCAGCGCACTAAGCCGCTTAGCCAAGTGTCCTCGCCCGAATCCAGCAAACTATTGGCGAAAGGCACCTCCGACTGCCGGCTCCTGTTTGCCCGGGCCATTCATTGTCCTGCCCGAGCTCCATTCAACGCATTGACATTCACTTTGTAGTTTCAATTTTATTTTCTTTCTTCAACTATTTGTATTGGTTTAATGCATTTTAGCAAATGCGCTTGACAGCTGAGGCCGGCTCAATGTCAGCATTCAATCATTTTTGACTAGTTTTGCTCCTTTTGGGCGCAGCTCAAGCAGCTGACGTGTTCGATGCCGAACGTTGACTCTTCCGCTGTCTGACTGGCCGCCTAACCGCTCTCTGACCGCTTTGGAAGCAGCTAATTATGTAATTATGCTGTCACAGCTCACGCGCGTCAAGCTGTTAAACGCTGCTCCTGCCACTTTCAAATTGTTTAATCAATTTTATGTTCTATGCATTTTTTATTATTCTTTTTTTTTTTGAACCGTTTCTGGACGGGCAGCCCCGTTGCGGTTGACCAATTCGCTGGCCATTCACTTGGAACTTGTGCAACGCGATCTTGGCAGTCGTCGTCCGCGGCGTCTTGACTTCGACGCGGCCAACCATGCAGACCGGCCAACACGATGCATAGCGCACCCCCATTAACAATGGTGGGGGCGTGGCCAGCAGCTAAGAGCTGATAACAGCTGCTGCGCCTTGTAGCTGTGCTGTGCAAAGGTGAAAGGCACTACGATTTCATAGCTGATTCCTCTACTCAGGTCCAAGCTTTCTCTCCACTCAAATTTTGTTTCCTCCTCTTCTCAGATCCAAGCTTTCTCTGCACTCAAATTTTCCCTCTGTTCTTTTTTCCATCTGCTTTATATTATTATTTTATAATATTTAGTATTTTGAAACCAAACATCATCAGAATCGAAAATATTGGTTTATATTTCTTTAACAAATATTCTCCTTCTATTTCGCATAAACTCCCTTTTTCTCTTTCTGTTGCTCTTCTTATTTTCTCTCCCTTTGTTATTATATTTATATGCTCTTTATATTTCTCAAAAGATCCCTTTGTATCTTTTGTCTCTCTATATTTTCTCTTTTTCTTTCTTATCTCGTCATGCACGCTCTCTCTGTCACTCTCTGTCTTTTATATATCTCTATCTTTCTTACACTTTGTCGTAAATGTATCATGTTCTCTCTCTCTCTCTCTCTCTCTACATCTTTTGCTCCCTTCCGTAACTCTTGTTCTCTCTTTTAATATATCTCTCTCACTCTTTTTATCAATCTGTGCGTGCTTCTCACTTTATCTCTCTCTCTCTCTCTCTCTCTCTGCCTTGTCCAAGTCATATTTTCTTGAACTTAAATAAAATCAAAATTAATTTAATTCTATTCCTTGCTTTCTTTCACCGTCTATTTATTCTCTGTCTTATTTATTCTGTTTATTTCTTTCTCCCACTTCACACTCTGTTTTAATATGTCTCTCATATTCTGTATTATCTGTCTTAATCTTTTTTTTTTCACTCTCTCATTCTGGCTACTTTCCTACTCTAACGTTTTCTCTCATTTTCTCAGTCACACTCTGCCTTGATCTATCTCGTAATCTCTCTTTCTGTCGCACTCTTTTTTTCAATATTTATACTCTCTCCGTCTCTCCCTTCCTCTTCTTTCAGTCATTTTGTTTGTATGATTCTCGCCTTATCGCTCTTTATCTCTCTTCGTCGCTCTTTCTAGACATATCTCTTTCGCGCCTTCGCCTTATATCTCTCTTTTTCATTCTTCTGGCCCGTCTTTGTCTGACTTTCTCTATTTCTTAATGTTAATCTATGTATCGCTCTCTTTTTCTCAGCCTATATATACCTGCCTCTTTCTCACTCTGTTTCTTCTTTCATTCTTCTTTTCTGTCTGTGTCTCACTTTCTCTTTTCTTGAATTTCAGCCTCTGTCTCATTGCCTCTTCGCCATGCTTAATTTTTCTGTCTCTCTCTAACTTTCTCTTTGCCTCCCTCTCTTTCTTCCACATTCAGTCTATCCTTATCTTACTTATGGAATGTGAAAAAATGATCCGCTTAACCCAATTTCTTTCGCAGTTCCCAAACTGCAGAATTCCCTTCGGTAAGTAAGTTTTGTAATCATCCAAGTTTCGCTCATTAATGTGATTAGCTTCCACAATTGTTGTTGTTGTTGTTGTTGCAGTTCTTGGTGAATTAACTGTTGCCTTTTGTTTAGTTTCATGGCGCGCTTTGCTGCTGCTGCTGTTGGTGCATTTTGACATTTTGACGAAGAGGAAATGTCACGTCACGTCGTGTTTTGCCGCACACCTCCAATTTCCGGTTGAGTGAGCTGCCGCCGTTGCCGTTGCCGTCACCGTCACGTTGCCAGACATTCACCGTTGCGTGGGCAAGCCGTAAAGCCCCCAACTCCAGGCCTAACGCCAACCAGCTCTAGCTTCGGCTCCAAATGCAGCTGCAACTGCAACTGCAACTGCAACTGCATTTGCAATAACTCCCCCTACCCCCTACCACCCACCCAACCCACTCTCCTATCATTGCACATTGCAATCAAAAATTGCACGCAGCAAGCTGATAGCCGTTGCTCTTGCCCGAACTTATTTGCCATAATGTACAGCCACACACACACACACACACACACACACACTCGTACACCCTTTGGCCCAGCCTTGCACACATTTTGAGCTTGGCATGCATGGTCTCTGGGCAGGTTGGTCGATTGGTTAGCATTTCTGGTCGTTTTGCGGATGCATAGCGCCAGACGCATGAACACCACGCTTTGCGGTCTAGTCGTTGTATGACTGGGGGCAGAACTCTGAAGCTGAAGCCGTAAATTTAGCATGCAGCAGCGTTTAGCTGTCGCCTGGGCCGCTTGCCGCTTTGAAAAAATTAAAAACAAAAAAACAAACGAAATTCTTGCTTATTAACAAACATTTATGTGAGCATTGTTTTATTTTTTATATCCTATTATATGTATTTATTTATCTATTAATATTTATATTATATATTTTATGCAATTTTTTTACATAAATGCAAATTGCTTTGCCTCCGTCTTGCTGCTCTCAAACTTTAAGAAGTTGCTGTGGCGCCATCTGGCGCAGCGGTCGTGTAGCTGCTCGCTCGCCTTGCTTTTTTGCTGCTGCTGTCGAATTGATACTTCCGACTGAAGCTCTCATGGCAGCGCAGCTCAGAGTCTCTAATGTGGATTATGAAATTTATAAAATTGTTGCAATATTTGTGTGAGACACGAAAATAAGAAACTCTTGAGTCTTGACTCATTCGCCACGAATTTGATACATTGTTGCGCGCATATGGCGCGCAGCGCCATCTGGCGGGAATCGCCGGCAAGCATAAGCATTTTTATTTAAAATGGCGAAAGCTTTGGCGCCATGGCTCGCTCGCCGCTTGGCTTAAAAAACGAAAGGGTTGCACGCCGCCTGCTTTGGACGCGTCTTTCTCTGTTGGCCGCTGATTAAAGCCCAAAAGTTCACAGCTGAGGCCGCAGGCCCAAAAGGGGCGTGGCTTCATGGCAGAGGCAATGTATTGACATAATATGATTTTTTCTTCATAAAAACTATATAATTTATTGAAAGTTTTTATGAGTTTGCCATTGATATTATGATATATATTGTTTAACTATCTCTATCCCTCTCTCTCTCTCTCTCTCTCTCTCTCTCTCTCTCTCTCTCTCTACCCCATTCACTTGAGCAATATTTGCCTGTAATTGAGTATAGTCTATGCCACGCATTCTATGCACACTGACAATGGCATGATTTGTTTGGCTTACACTGTCACACGGCCAGAAAGGTAAATTTACATGCGCCACGCCCCCGCTCCACCCAAATGGCCTTTCATCTTTTATGTCTGCCTTGTGGTCGCCATTTAGCCAGCAGCCAATATTTGCTTCAGCAAAATGTTATCAACTGTCGCTGGACAGCCAACGGATTATCGATCTATATAACATCTACAATAAGAGCTAATTGTAATTGAAGCTGTTGGCCAAGTTAATATGATTTCATTCTTGACTCTTAGTACATTACTTGCTTATCCCTCGATCTCACGCTTGACTAAGATCATATGGATATTGTCTAAAATGTATGGCAGAATATTTGGACCGGACAGTAAAGGCTAATTAAAACGAACTTTAATGGTGGACAGTGGGTGGCTGGGTAGCTGGGTGGGCGTGGCTGTAAGGGATATACCTGAATGTTTTAATGTGCACACAAAGCATATGCAGACAGGGCAAACAAACAGCAAATGTGTGTGTGTGTGTGTGTGTGTGTATGTGTGTGTGTTTGTCCATCCACGTTACAAGTATGCGCGTTGCTCATTAAATAAAAACATAGACCTTTACAGCCGGATTTAAAAGGAAGCGAACGCAAGGATTGGCTTTTTAATGCCACTTGGTTGATTTTTTTCCCCCTGTATTTTGCCTTGGTTGCATGGCACAGACACTGAGCCACCCAAAATTGTACCCAAAAGCTCCGCGCCAACACTCAGCAGCAGCCCAGCTGCTGGCAACGCAGCCCAAGCGCTTGTCTCGCCTCTCAATCCACCGGCTTTTTTTGCGCATTTGCGAATTACACGCATTAATTTTCTTTTGTAACCCTTCTTTGTATTAAGCACATGCATGTGTGTGCGTGTGTGTGGGTTCGTCCCTGTGCATGTGTGTTTGAGACTATTTAATGAAATGTTACACATGTTTCGAACAGCAATAATAGCAACAAAGTGCGCTGCTTTGTCTGCTCATTATGTCGATATTGTTGAGCGCCGTTTTTTAATTGCAAGACTTTCAAGCAAGTAAAAAATAAAGTCAAATAAAATAAAAGAAGAAAAATTATGTAAAAAAACCTCAGCTAGCATGAACATGAAGTAGAAATGCTTTAATTGCCAGCATTAAGAGAATTTCAGATTTTATTTCATAAATTTATTTTACATTTTTGTTGCTTGTGAAATAATTATTTAAGAGTTGATTTTAAAAATTTATTATATTTATTTTTTACATATTTTTTAATAACTGAATTATTTAATAAATTAAAAATTATTATTGTTTTTTCTTATATCTTTTCAGAGGAAATAGGTAAACAAATAATTTAAGATAAACATAATTATAATTCTTGTATATAAAATAGCATTATCTTATAAAAAGAAAAATATACGTACATAAATAAATATAAATATATATATATATTATATTTTGATAAAAAAATTTTTTTGAGTAGAACAATTATTAATAATTAAGGAATAGCAAAAAAATATTATATAAGAATTATTACAAATTACATTAACATTATATTTAGTTAATTAATATGGAATTTATTTAAATTTTATAGCCTTAAATTTATATATATATATATATATATATATATATATATTCCAGACTTATTTACACTTATTCACATGGGCAGCGCTGAGCAGCTGCATAGCTTGGGTCAAGTACTTTGAATCGAGTTGAATAGTTATTGCTCGCGAAGGTTGAGCAACAGTGAATGTGGATGTGGATGGAGGCAACATCAAAAGATGCTCGCACGGAGATCCGGTTCCGTCAGCTCGCGCTCTGCTCTGAAATCGAAGAATGAACCGAGCTGCGCGCCATGTGTGGTCGCTGTTTGTCTGTCTTTCTGCTGCGGATCGGTCAAGGAGCATTGTCATGTTTGTCGCTCAAGTGGCCACTTGAGGCCGCCAAACTGTCTGGCATGTCTGGCAGCCACGCATCTATGTGTCGCTGCTTCCGGCTCTTCAATGTGGCGGTCAACCAACAAACATTGGCCGCCCACTTGACCAGGACAACAGATCCGGCTACTGTGATTGATGCGGGTCCCTACACAGCTCTCCAGACTCTCTGGCGGCATCGGAACTTTGCCTCTCCCATTTCAAATCTGACGATGGAGTAGCCCAATTTTAATGGCCTGCCCTGTCGCACTCAAATTAATGATCTGTTGTTTTTGGCACTGCTCTGAGCGAGCTGTGCAACCATTCATAGATCTGTGCCGTGATTAATTGTTGCTCAGCATCTGTAGCGAGATCGCAGATCGGCGAAGTGATATATATCTGACTAATGATTGGAAGCTGCCATGTTTAATCCTTAGCTAAACAAATGTTTGTAAACATGCAAAAGCCGCAGGCGCATAGGAGTAATCTAGTGTAATGGAATATATATATATATATATAACTCGCTTAAATTGGTTTATATTTGGTTTTTCGATGATTTTAAATATTTGTTAATAGTCCATAAATAAGTGAGGTTCCTCCACACTCATTCTCGACACAAGACTTACCTTATATTATTACCTTATACGCAAATTATGTAAAATCTACATTAAATGCCGAGAGCCTTCAGTAAACTAGATTCAAAACAACCCATATAAATGGCAACCGTCGCTCTGAGCTCACCTTTCTAGGGCTGGGCCAACAGAATTATAATATATATATAAATTTCTTTTTAATTTTATATATATATATATATATAATATAGATTATCAAAATAATTTACGTAGAGTTTCTGAGCTGTAATTTAACTCATTTTTCATTTAAATAGTTAAATAATTTAAATATAACTTAAGTAGAGTTTCTCGGCTTTAGTTTTAGTTATTTTTTGGCAGCAAAGACAACTTAAGTGACTTCGAGAAGACAGCAAAGTATTTGCACAATACAATTAATGAGCAACAAGGCAGCACACACACACACACATACTCTCCTACACACACACACACGCACACACATGGTGGTGGTAGTTCTCTATCTACTCAGAAAAACTTAATTTTAAATTGCATAGATTAAAAGTCTCATAGTTTAGAGCGCCATATAACATGCTGGGGGGGTTGAGTGCGCCAGAAAGGGCAGACCGAGCTGAGTGTGTGTATGTGTGTGTGTGTGTGTGTGTGTGGAAGACACAAAGAGTGACTGACTGACTGACATGAGGAAAACAACTTAGACGACGACGTCGCGCGCGCTGTCACTTTTGACAAATTATCAGCGGCATTGGCAGCGACTTTGATGGGTTGCTGGCTGTTTGCTGAATTTGAAAGCCAGCCCGACTGATTAATGCGATAGTTTTTGGAAAACTCTTGAGCTTGCGGCATGAAATTAATTAAAAAATTTCAACGAAGCTCGCACAGCAGCCCACAGCCGCCAGCCGCCAGCCGCCAGTCCACATCCCAGAACTCAGAGCCGTTCGCGTAACACGTGACGCTCTAAGCCGAGCTGAGCGGCGCATAATAGCATTAGGCAACAATGGAGCGCGAGCGGACGCGGGCGCGGGTGCGGCCTGTCAGCGCCCTTAAGACATTTCCTTCTTCTCCTTTTTATGATGATAAAAAAACTGAAACACATATTGTTCGACTATTTGTTTTTAACTATTTTTCAATTCCACGTATTCGATCCATGTGCCAAAATGTAACAACTGCCGATCGACGGGGCGAGCAACCGTCATCTTGTGTTTGGGCAAGAAACAGACGAAGAAGACAACCCCTGGTTGGCACAACACAAAGACAGATGAAATTTAATAACACTAATAAAGCTATAGGAGACGAGCACACGCACCAACAACAGCGCATACTTTGGCGCAGGCGTATAATAAATCAATTAACGCACAATCGATGGGCTCTGGCTCTGGCTACGGCTACGGCTACGGCTCCGAGCAACAAAGGCAATGGCAACTGCTAGATTAGTAGAGAGCAAGGCTCAGGCTCAGGCTCAGGCTCAGGCTCAAGCCAAGGCTCAATTGAAGGCTCGGCAGCGCTCGGTATTTATTGTTTACAGTTCCGGCTGGACGAGCGTGCAAAGGCGCAAAGCGCAACGTCGCGAATGAGCCGTGACAGGCGGCAATGCAAGGCGAGCTAGCGGAAGGAGATTATATGGAGGATCAGAGTGCGCCAGTCTCTGGTTCAGTTCTTTGGGGGCTCTGGCAAGGAAGTGGCAGGCGCCGACACTGCGCACGCGTTTAAACAGTATCAATTAGCGCCCGTCTCAGCATCGGCATCGGCATCGCCATCGGCTTACTCCTTTGTTGATCCCTTTTCTGGGGCGTAGGTGCCTGGCGGACAACAGCTGGCTCATATCCTGTGGCAGCCGCACACGTCGCAGGCGCGACGCAAGCGCACGGCATGCCGCGGGCACTCAAATTTGTTGCCAACTGCTAAATGGTCTACGTTAAATGATGTTTGTCTTTATTGAGTGAGCGATTTGCTCCCTAATTGAACTCGTTTAAGAGAAGTTAACCATTAAAATAATTTATGAAATCAATCAATTAATCCAAGTACTCTGAATCGCTTAAGCTGTTATATTATAAATTTTAATTTTAATTATAAATGATTTTTATACAGATAAATGTATATCTTAAACAGAAACTTAAATGATTAAGTCAATTGCCAGCAAATTATATATTTATATTTCCAATATATATATAATAATAAATATATTTAAGCGAACTAAATATTAATATTTCCATTTAAAATTTTATTTAAATAAATTAAATGTTTAAATTTTCATTTTTAATTTTATTTAAATAAGTGAAATATTTAAATTTTAAATAAATTAAATATTAAAATTTCCTTTTAATTTTTTTTTTTAAATAAATTAAGTATTAATATTTCCATTTAAAATTTTATTTAAATAAATGAAATATTTAAATATATTTTTAAGTTTTTATTTAAATAAATTAGATACTTCCATTTACAATATTATTTAAATATTTGTATATCCATTTAATTTTTTATTCAAATAAATTAAATATTTATATTTCCATTTAACATATTATTTAAGTGAATTAAATAATTTTATTTCCATTTAAAATTGTGTTTACAAAAAAAAAGGAGTATTTCCATTTAAAATTTTATTTAAATAAATTAAATTTTTATATTTCCATATAAAATTGTATTTAAATAAACTAAATATTAATATTTTCATTTTAAATTGTATTTTATTTAAATAAATTAAATTTTTATATTTCAATTTAAAATAACTCGTAAAGGACCATGAACAGTAGTGGCGGAAATTTATCAATACAAAATAAGATAAGCTCGTACTGCGTATGACATGCGTGAGCTTAATCAGTTTATATATATATTAATCAGGAATATATATTCTTTATGGGGTATAACACTCCCGTTTGTGCACCTTGCATACATAGTTAGAAAGCCAGACGAACACAGGGTATCAAATACAATATAGCCTCCTTCTATGACGTGCAGCACTGATCTATAAAAAATGTGTTGCATACTTTTAGGCTGGTCGAAATAGAACACTGAGAGCACAGAAATATGAGCTGTAGATGGCGCTCTGAATATCATTTCAGAATTTTTTAGTTGAATTGAAAGCAAATTTAAATAAATAATTAAAAAAAAAGGTAAACTCCAGTATACGCACACATATATTGTTCATTATTATTTGTTGCACTCTTTTTCGGCAAAATGATTTACCAAAGAAAGTCAATACTTTGCGCAGCAGGCGCTTGATATGGCTGAAGCGCTGCAACCAAATGTATATTAGTTTATTTCATCGGTCGAACGCAGCCACAATAAAGCAACGCACACACACAGACCTACACACACACACACGTACACGCACTGAGTTCAAACGAATCACTAATACAACTAACGAAGTGGACAAAGGCGAGTGGCTTCTGTTGCAGCCCCCAGCTTGAATGACAGCAACGTTAGCGACGTCGTCCACGCGACCCTTAGTGAAAGCCTTGGCCATCGACGCAGCCGTTTCTGTAGCTATGCTCCATATGCAAAGTGCCGAAGGGGCACAAAAATGAAAGCAAAAGTGAAACTATGCGATGCTAGCCGGTGGATGGGCGTGCCACGGCTGGGCTGGCTAAGTGGAACACCCATAAAATGCGATGGAAGCAAAACATACAAAGCATAGGCAAAATATGGTCAGGAGTTAAATAAATGAACGGATGAATGAATAAAGGCCACCGCATGTTGCACAAGAGTCTGTGTGGAGTCTTTCTCTCCCACTCCCACTCCCACTCTCCCTTTCTCTCTCTGTGTGTGTGCGTTCACTGTAGTTTACTTTGGGATTTATGAATGCTTTATGGCGGATGTCTGGACAAGGTCTGTGAAGAAGGTCGGCGAATGCTGTGCTGCCCAACTAATTTATTGCCAACTTCCGGCAGGGCAAATAATTTTGTTTAGTTTTTGGTGTTGATAATGAACGAATGGCCAAAAAAACAGAGACGAACAGGGGCCAGTACAGTGGCCACCGCCAAGCGCGTCTCTCTTAAGCATGCGGTGCCTTTTCAAAGGGTTGAAAGGCCTGAGCTTACGACTTTGGTTTGGTTTCAGCTGGCTAGCTGACCGGCTGGCTGGCCGAAGGATACTCATTGCCCTCGACGGCTGACCACCATTGACTTTAACATGGCAGCCACCCTTTGAGGGAAAGGGCTTAGTTAGCAGCCAAAGCGGCTGGCTCGACTCGTGGGTGGCCCCCGAGCTGACCAACCCCAAGTTGCCCATGGCCACATGGCCAGTGGGCGCTGCTCATTTAATTTTCGCATAAAACTTGCCATGAATTTATTGCTTTTTAAATAAATAAATGACCAAATAAAGTGGAGAAATGTGCGTGTCCGTGTGCGTGTAGCCGTGTGTGTGTGTGTGTGTGTGTGTGAGCCAGAGTGGACTGAGCTGTTGTGGCGCAACTAATTGAAAGCCACTCAAGTGTGCGCCATACTATGCGAAGCCTTTGTCAGCGCTGGGTGGGCTGGGCAGGCGGGCAGCCAACATGCCTTTGCCTAGTTGAAAGAATCAAAATAAATATTTAATTAAAATATGTATTGAAAGATGCAAAAAGGGGTTGCTAATCAAGCAGCATTTTTCACACAACGTGCCTTGCCTTGCCTCGCTCGTCGCTTCGACTTGGAATTTTTGATCATTTTTGGCACATTACATGCTCAGTGGGTGATAGACAAGCACACACACACACACACACACACATACACATACATGTGTCGTATCTTTCGAATTTGCGCTCTGTTGACTTACAGTAAAAAGCTTTCAGCAGCAGCGTAACCTCAAAATCGTCTGCCATAACTAATTAATGCTACACTAATAGTGAATGCTCCTCCCCAGGCAAGACACCCATCCACGCCCCCACCCACGCCCACGCCCACACACACAGCTTGCTCTCTGGCAGTCAGCCAGCTAGCTACACTTTTTCATTTTTGCATTTGTGTTTATATTCGTTGTTTTTTTTTTTTGTTTTTGTTTTTTTTTTGTTTTTTTGTTTTTTTTTAGACGCCCCTAGATGCTGAGGCAGCCAACCACAGCCACGCTAGAGGCCGCACCACCATCACATCAAACTGAGCCGCCACTAGGGGGCGCCACTTAGAGACGCGCCCGACGTAGCTGCCAAACAGGCAACAGCAAATGAAAAGCACGAAAACTTTCGTTTTTCTATTTTTCACAATTTTCATTGCATTGCATTTTATTTCGTGCTCCCGTTTGCAACCCGTCAGATGCCCGACCTACGCTACCAGCGACGGAGTCATTTCTATATAGAAGGCCAAGCCAGGCGCAACATCGCAGCATCGCTATGATGGGACAAGGACAAGGACGAGCTGTGCGCTGCGCGCTGCGACGGCTAATGGGAGGCAGCTGAAAGTCGCAACGCTGTTGCTTTTGCACTTCTGCAATTTTGTTGGGGCAAAAAAGTCTGCGCATGTTCCCTTCCAATTGGATACGTAAAAATGAAACAAAAACTAGAAGAGCGCTAAAGCGAATGACGCTCAGCCCGTCCATGGGGCGGATGGTAGCCTCTATGCTAGACTAGCGCACAAAAATGGCGGCAGATACGGGCCAAGAATGCATTGGCTGCAACGACCGCTGAATACGCTGCCATATTAGGGGTACACATTTCTAAGCTAAAAGCTCACAATGCGTATACGCCCTGGTGTCCTCAATACATTTTATTGAATGTCTTAAGTAAGAAAATAAGGGAAAAGAGCATGAAGTTTTTATTATGTAGATTTATTGATTTATATTTTAAAATAATAGATATAATATAGTTTAATATTTAGTTAAAATTTTAAAATATTTAATATTTAGTTACAAATTTAATTAATATTGCAATAATTAAATAAAATGTTTTTCTTATTAATATTTAAATAATAGTTAAAATATAAATAATTTATGAAATATACAATTATACTTTTAAGTATTAATTAATTTTAAAATAATTAAATCAAATTTTTTTTTATTTTTTATATTAAAAGGAAAGATAAAATATAAATAATTTATTAAATATCAATAAATTTATTAAAGCAATAAATTAAGCCCATAAACAATAAAATTATTTGTTGTTTATCTCTGAATCAACTGCATTTCATGAAAAAGCTTAAAAAAAAAAAAATAATTAAATATTTAGGCTTAGTTGTTAAAATCATGTTTTGTTTGTGTTATAGAGAAAAAATAGATTTTTTGGTCAAAGATATAAAAGTTGCTAACAGCTTATTTATAAAAAGATCTTTCTTAGTTGAATTTTGTTTAATACATTTTTATTTAATGAATTAAACTATTTACTTATTTTTTCAAATTGTCAAACCACGAAAGCAAGTTTTTCTTGAATTTAAGGTGAAACGCCATTAACTCAGCTAATCTACCAAATGTCGAAAGGTTCAACTGCAATAAGAATATATTATTATTCAAAACTTACTCTCACTCAACACACATCTTACACTCACCATCTCTTATCTCTTATCTCTCAACTCGTATAGTAATATCTGCTCTAATTGCAAACTCACGCCGCAAATGCCTGCTGGGAACTGAGTGGGCCGAACGTGTAGCTGATGTTGCACAAAATAAGAAAAATTGTCACCCACAAGTATGCGCAGAGTCGGCAAACGCAGCACGCCGCGCGGAGACGCCACCGAGTCTGTCAGTCAGCCAGCCAGCCAGTGGCATACGGCCGCAAAGTGCAGTATGATGGGTGGCCGATGGCCCGGATTGGGGACTGACGCCTACACAGTGTGCACGTTTTACCCCAAAATAAACAAAAAAAAAAAAAAAACACAAGAAAAACAAAACAAAACAAAAAAAAAAAAAACTATCAAGCCTTTGCCGCACATCGTCGGCGGCCCTCTTCCAATCAGCGGATCCCATTTTTCTCGTGCTCCGCACAGAGTAAAAAAGGCGCAGAAATAAACTAGAAAAACGTCTGCTCCGCCCGCTGCACGGGCGTCCGTGAGCTCTTCGTTGCATTTGTATATGTGTGTGTGTGTGTGTGTGTGTGTGTGCGTGTGCGACGCTCGCTGCGACTGAGCGCAAACAGCACAACTGAGACTAGGCAGCTGGCGGCCTGATGAGTGCGCTGAGCAATGCGCTCCGAGCAAGCGCTCCAAACAGTTGCTCATCTCAGCGCAGGGTTGTCAGCTCACTTCATGATATATCTGTATGAGCATAAAACTATATATATTTAGAGTAAAAATATGTTTATTTATAATAAATTCTGCTAAGCTATGACTTTTATATAATTTAATATATTTATCATATATCTCTCTCTCTCTCTCTCTCTGCCTCTCTCCCGAACTTTTATATGTACTCCATGCTCATTAAAATTTTAGTTCATATAAATTTATATTTTATTAACTATTTTAAAAGTGGGCGTTTCTAGTGGCCTGTTGCCTGTGGCAAAGGGTGGCAACTCTGCTTCGCTGAGCTCATGCCAAATGCAAATTGAGTGCAAATTTGATGCTGCTCCCGTTTGACGCACTCAAGTGTGATTTGGGGCGCGTTTTCGATTTCCGAATGCCCTGCAAGTGCGAGAGCAAGGGGTATGCTGCTGCAATGTTGAGAATTGCTGAAATTTATATTCAATTTAAATCTAATTTAAGCTTGCACAGACTCGGAGTAAGATAGGGTTAGTAACGTTGCAACATTTTTTATTAGTTAAGTAAATTATACAGGATATTTTGTAGTCGCTCTGACTTAATGCCTGTTTGTTTCTTTCGTAATCCCCTTTGTCGTTGTTGCTGCATTTAACTGGCACGTGGCACAAAATGTAAACAAGCCGCAAGATTGAAGCGCTTGAAAGGCTCAAGATGCATGACAAGAGGCAGAGGTCGACGAACAAGCAAAGACAAAGGGAAAGCTAAAAGAAAAGGAAAAGACAAAGGCAATGGAAAAAGGTAAAGGTAAAGTCAACGGAAAGGGCGGAGGCAGGAGCAGCTGCAAGAGCAAAGTCAAGGACAGAGGCAAAGAAAAGGGCAAAGGCAAATATAAAGACACGAGCAGGGCTGAAGTGAAACCAAAGGCAAAGGCAAAAGCAAAGTCAAAGGCAAAGACAAAGGGCAGAGACATAAGCAGTGGCAAAAGCAGAGGCAAAGGTAAAGAGAAGGGCAGAAGCAAAAGCAGAGGCAAGCTTAAAGTCAACGAGAGAGGCAAAGACAAGTGAGAAACGCTAAGGCAAAGTCAAGTGCAAGAGCAAAGGAATATGCAGAGGCAAAGGCAAAGGCAATGCCAGAGGCCACGCCAAAGATAAAGGCAAAGACAAAAGGTATAGGAGTGAGCAAATAAAATGGTAATGTCAAGAGCAAAGGCAATCTGAATGGCAAAGCCAAGGCAAGGCAATTGCAATGCAAAAAGTAAAGGTAAAGGAAAAGACAAAAGCAAAAGCAAAAGCAACAACAACAGCTTATGCGAAATACATCGCCAAGACAAGAGGCAAATGCATAAGCGGAAAAATAGGCAAAGTAAAGTCATGGGCAAAGCCAATCACAAAATAAAACTTTGCTCTAGCTTCAACATGCATGCCTAACTAACACACATAAAACAGTTGCCAAGGTCAGTAGAAGATTATGAGATCGTACTATTTATAGAGTGAATTATAAGTCAGCTCGCTGCCCATAAAAACTGATGTGATCCAATTCAGTTAATGCAGCCTTTTGCCTATGCTCAAGTGCAGCTTATGTGGAGCCTTGGAGTGGAGCCTGCTAATCAGACTTTTCTCTCAATTAAAAATTACAGCAAAAAGCAGAAAAAGTTTAAGCTGTAAATTAAGTTCAGTTTGCTGGCGAGGGCAACTGTATGAAAACATGCATACGCAGGATACGCAGGACACGCAGGACGCGTTGTCTTAAACATATATAAACTCGCATGTTGCACACATTAATTGCCGGCGAGTAAATACAATAACAACAACAATAACAACAACAACAATGCAGGGCAAGCATCGCAGGCCAAAGCTTTTTCTAATCATTAACACGCACACACACACACACACACACACACACACACACACACACACACACACACACACACACACACACACCCATACACACTCTCGCACACTTGCTTGAAAACTTGAAAATTAGAAATGCCCATCAGAAGTACGCGGCGTATGTGGCACATGGTCGAGCCCATTGACGTGGCCCCCTCCCCATCCCCCGCCAGCTCGCTGTCGTCCCCTGCGCTGCGAAAGTTGGAAAAGGTCGCATTGACAGCGGCCGTTTTGTGTGCAAGGATAATGCTGATGATGGTCTGCCCTTAGCTGGGTCCTGCTGCTGCTGTTGCTTTTCTCTGCGGCCAAAGCTGAAGCTCGCGCTGCCACGGACTCCGGCTCGGCACGGCCTGGCTGATAGCTCTTTGTGTGTGTGTGTGTGTGTGTGTGTGTGTGTGTGTATGTGTGGGGGGCAGTGCTCAGTGGAATGGTTAAATGTGCGTTGCTGCACATGTGAAAACAAGCGCGTTGTTGTTGCCCCACAGTCGTGGCCTGACAACGGCACAGTGGTGCGAAATTCGTAATTCGTATGTAGCAGTCAAAGTCCAAGTTCTGTGTAACTCTATATGTGCCTTAAATGCTTATTGAGCAAGAATTGTATATAAATATTTAATGCTGCTAATAATGTATTTCTAAATAACATATTTTTCACATGCAAAAGAATTTTATGGCCAGCCGAAGTAGTGAAATTGATAAATGGAATTGAATAACTTACTGTACTTTAATGTATGTGCTCTAATATATTATAAAAACAATAGATGTGGAACATACATATGTATCTATCTCTTGTAAAAGCATTACTTACAAAGCTAAATAAAAACTTAACTCTAGATTTGTATTAAGCTATTTTAAGTGATTTTCAAAACTAATATAAATATATATATACATATATATTTTTTTTTAATTTTTTATTTAAATATTTATATTTTTATATTTATATATTCATTTGATTGTATTCAAACAAGCGTCAAGTGTACGAAAAATTGAAAAGCCCTTTTTTTCGTGAATATATTATTTTTTTTAGGCTTTTAACGTAAGGGAATTGCAAATAAAAAATATTCTTGCATTGCAGTTATTAAATTTTATGAAACATATTTAAGCTAAAAAATAAAGTTTTTTACAGTATGAATTTTGTTAAATAATTAATCAGCCCATGGGAAAATATAATATAATATAAATGGGAAAATGTAATAAATATAAATTTGCACATGGCGTGAAATGCAAAAATCATAGTAGAGATTACTATGTAATAAATAATATTATATTTGGCACAAAAGTCATAGAGCTTGCAAAAAAAAAAAAAAAAAATGAAGAATGGGGATTATTATACATGATTGATAAACATGATTGATAGTTTGATATATGTTTTTAGTTAAATATATAAATATATGAAATATTTAACTATATACATTTATTTATATTTAAATTGTATATATATATATATATAATTATAATTCACTCTTGCCTTACTTGAAAAGCTATAAATTCTGACTAGGCAGCAGCTCAGGCATTCCAAAATCAAAGTTTCTCAAAAAGGTTGCTCGAACAACGTCACAATATGTTAAATTGCTTAATCTGCATATTCTCGAGTACAGTGGCTGGCCAGAGTGACTGAGCGCTGAGAATGATCTGCGTTTGGCCTGCAATAGTCCACTGTGCGGCACTTGTTTAAAAATAATACATATGTATATAGAAAATAAAGAACAATCAATTTAAATAGAGATGTGCTCGGCACTTGCATATTTAAGTACAGTCTCGTCTGCTCTCATTCTCGCACACGCACACATTCAAGTGTATGCGTACACGTACACATACACATACATACACATACACATCTATTTACATTCACACATTTATGCTCATTCCATTTTACCCACATTCACTCACCTCCAATCAAAACTATCGCTGGCTAAGGAGCACTATGTTAAGCAGTTCGTGTGGCCGGAGTTGAGGGTGTGTACGAGTGTGCGTGTGCGTGTGTGTGGCGGTGGGGACTGTGGGGTGTTTGCCTGGTTGGCTAAGTATGTGGCGCAGTAAGGGGCACGTTTGTCTAGCTAACGTTTGCAACTTTTGCTACCCGCAATGTTTCAAGTCGAAACGCAGCTACAAACTAATGCGGCAAATGGCGCTGGCTATGCGATAGTTTTCCCAATAGTTTAAAATCCATTTTATATGCAAAACTACAACAAACACTAACACACACACACACAGGCACACACAGGCACACACACGCACACGCACACAGTCGCTCTCAACTCTCTGCTCAGCTTTTAAGTTGTATATAGTTTGAGCGGCGTTTTGTATGCTCTAAGTATATATATATATATATATAAATATATGCGTGTGTGTGTGTGTTTGTGTATAAATCTGCCAACTATAGCGATATATATATAGCTCATATCACTGTCTGTGTGTGTGTGTGTGTTTGAATGTTCCTTGTATATTATGTAAAATGTTGCAGCGAACAATTTGTTGGTGGATGGTTGCTGTTGCTCATTGCTGCCGCTGCTGCTGCTGCTGCTGTTGCTGCTGCTGTTGCTGCTACTGTTTTGTTGCTGTTGTTGTTTATGATAATGAGCACTTCGCTCATGTGGGCCACACACACACACACACACACGCACACATTTATATACAGCGAGGCAACTGGCACACACATTAATATAGCCATCTCGCTTCATTTGCCAAACAGTTGCCCCACAAGCCCCTGCCCCTGCCCCTGCTCCTGCCCCTGCTCCTGCCCCTGCCAAATGGGTGTTTTTTGGGTGGTTTTTCTCATCTCTAGCTGCGCGCTCGCACAACCCGTTTGATAATGATGCAAAATTTATGTATTTTGTGTAGAAATGAAACCTGATTTTCAGACCGGCCAAATGAGTGAAAACTGTATAACTAGCTGGGCCAAATGAGTTGAGCAGCGAAGCTAAGCCGAGCTGTCCTGTGCTGAGCTGAGCGGCGAGTGGCGCCAACCCTTGACCAAGTGACCAGCTAAATGCAAATAAGGGGTTGACCTTAAAGTTACCCCATCCCACCATTCCACCAACCTAAATGGCTCCCTCTCTCGCCACTTGCTCACCCCCTAGCCCAAGCCACTGAACTCAGTTTAATTTCCAAATTCTTGTTCTTCGCGCTTTTTTTTTTTTTTTTAATTTTTTTTGTCTTTTTTATGCCGAGTCAAATGCGCTGCGAGAGTTGGTTTGAGCTGCTAACTGACCAAAGCTAGTCCACTCGTGGTTATTGCTGAGCATTTGGTTTCGTTTCCGTTTCCGCTTACAGATGAGGCGCGCGCACACACACACATACACACACATACACACACACACACACACACACATATACACATTTATCGTCGCTTTTAATTGTTGCATAAATCTGTAAACACACACATGTAATCCGTTCGGGGGCGCTCGCTCAGAATTTTGCGCTCAAACTCAATTTCCCTTTTGAGTTATTTAAACCAAAAAACACACACATGTGAGGTGGCTCGGCATGCGTGCGTCTGTGTGTGTGTTTTGTCTCATATATGCACGCCCACACGCATACAGCGGCTGGCAGACAGACAGAGCGACGTTGACGCGGCGTCGCCGCTGCTTTGAAAATTTGAAAAGTTTTTTGTGTGAAAATTTCGAAAATTTTCACAGAGCATTCGGTGTGCGTGTTATCATTTGCAATTGTGCTGTTAACCGGTTCAAAGCGCACGCATGTAGCAGCACCAACTCTCAGCAGCAACAGCAACAACAACAAGTACAACATTAACACGGACACGGACACCGACACCGACACGGACACGGACACGGACTTGATCTGGTCGTGTGGCAAACAGCTTCGTACGTCGTTGGCTCCAGTTCGTCGTACTCGTTTCTCGTCGAGCTATTCGTGCGGTTCTCGTTGGTCGCGTGTGCCCGCTGTGCCGTGTGGGGCAGAGGGTTTGGGGCCGTTCGGCAAGTGCAACGATACGGGGCAGCATACAAATCGGGGACGCTCAAAGGCGGCTTCGTATTGCCGAATGCAGTTGGAGCCAGCACGGGGCACCATTGGCCGCATCCGCACCATTGGCATCGGCATTGGCATCGGCAGCAACGGCAGCATCGGCAGAATCGGCAGGCAGCAGCAGCAGCAGCCGCAGCAGCAGTAGCAGCAGCAGCAGCAGCATCGGCATCGGCATCGGCATCATCATCATCACCAGCATCTGGAGCTGGAGTTCCATGTGTCACTTTGCATTCTGACCACTAACTCGCCGGCCGCGTTTCCGTTCCGCTCCGGGCGTTCGTTCAGAACTCGATAATATTTTGATAAGACGTATTCGCAAGCGCAACAATAAATCAAATCGGCCATCGATTCGCAACCTCAGCGAGTCCATAACAATTTCAATATTATTTATTTTTTTTGCCCACAACCAATACCAAAACCGATAGCAATATCAATATATAAACGCAATTTGTGTGTGATTTTTTGTGTTGGTGTTCGTTCATAAATGTTGATTCCCTCTTGGCCAGCATCATTAAGCCAAAGGCCAAAACAACAGCAACAACTGCATCTGCAACTGCAACTGCACCCAGTGCTTGCCGAGAGTTTTAAATAAATAAGCATTAAACAATATCTAAACTGCAGCAGCAGCAGCGGAAGTAGCATTACCATTAGCGAAAATTCCACCTGTCGAAAGGTAAGTTTTTCCTTCAATTTTTAAAGTTCTCTAACAAATGACAATGATTCGATTTGGTCAAAAATTAATTTAGTTTTAGTTATTACTTTTTATCATAAATATAACTTCTTTAGCTATCAGAAATGGCTAAAGCTAATTTTCATTTATGATCTTGTCTGATTTAATTTTGTACTTTATGCAGAGTTTTACCAAAAATTAAAAATTAATTTTTATGTATTTTTATAAAGAAAACAAAAGTATTTGAAATCAAAGAAATATATATATTTTTTGCAATAACTCAAATGCTATACATACATACAGAAATATAAATGTAAGAAAGTAATTGATATGCATAAAATATTTATAACAGTAAAACAAAAATATGATCAAAAATAAAACAGAATTAAAAATATATAAAATATTACAAATACAAAATACATAAAATATTTTATAATATATAAAATAAATATTTATTAATAAATAAAACGGACCTAAAATTAATTAATTTAGTTAAAATTATAAGAAGAAATATATAATGACTATAAATAAATAAAATATGAATATAAAGAAAGATCCTAAGAAATAATTAAATAAACAGGTGTTAAATTACAAAACAAAGAACGTAATACAATAAAACAATGTTAGATAATATACTAACAGAAATTGTTTTACAATTTTGAAATAAATTATTTTATAGTAATATATACATAAAAACCAAATACAATTATATACAATTAAATACAGGTTTATTACGTTAGAAAATAAAATTAATAAGTATTAGAAAAATTTATATACATTATTATTATTTATTTTTTAAACTTAAGTAATTAAAAAATATGATCAATTTACTAATATGCAATATTTATATTGATACTTAACATTTTTTCATATTTATTGTTAATTAACCAGCATTAAACTTTTTATAATATTTATTTATATAAATAGATCAAGAAATATAATAATATTAATCTTTTCGAAATTTTACATATTTGATATATTTAAATAATATTAATACTATTAAAGGATATTATTATTTAATAAATAATTTAATTGAAATTTTTTCTTCGCTTAAATTTTAAATCAATTTACATATTAACCTAAATAAAAAATAATAATTTCAATGTATTTCGTTAAACTTACATTTCCATTTAAATCAATAAATAAATAACTTAATTAATTAAATGTTGAAAATGTTTAATAAAATTAAGCAAAATGTTATCTGCTAATTATAAAACTTATTACTTTTTGAACTAATAAAATATATTTTAAGTTTTATTTTAAGCCCAATTCAATTAACGTGCAAAATTTGAATTAATATTTTAATTAGATTTCGTTGAAATACCTTTTTATTTTATATGCATTTTTTTTTATCAAAATTCTTTGCATTTGTAGAAATTAAATTATATATTTATTGCATGCACATGTGACATATGGCAATAATTACATTGGCATGTCAGGTTTTAGCTGTATATGCTATCATACTTTGATAGATATATGTGTAAACACATAGATTGATATATGTTTCGCATATGTCTGACATCTTGAGTATTGTCAATGAAATCGACAATAAAAAATCATGAAAAAATCGACCAAAACGAACATTTTGATAGGTCAATTGGGGCAATCAATCGAGACTCGAGTATTGGCAAACGATTAACAAAATGATTAAGGCAAAATAATAAATAATATACATGTTATTGCACGAACAAACCATTAAGATAAACATTTAATGACCCACTTCACATTACAAAATGCAAATGCGAAATGGACGCACTGAACAATTTTTACTTAATGTAATTAATTAAAATTTTAACGTATTCATTTCGCACTGACAGCCGGCCATGTAAAAAGTGCAAAACACAAGCGAAAAAAAAACTGCATAAAATAAATAAGAGAAGAAAAATGAACAAAAATAGAGTAAAGTAGTAAAAATAAATAAAGCAACAACAATTGCGAGCGAAGTGCGTTTCATATGATACCTTCGAAAACTCATCGGTGAACCGCACTTATGTACCGCAAGTTCTACCGCGAAATTGATAATTCAACGGTTAACCCAACGGTCAACCAACTAAAATGCAAAAAAAAAAAAAAAAACACAAACAACAACAGCGAAAGAAAAAAGCAAAAATAACCAGCCAACCGCGGGTGAGGGCGTAAAAAAAAAAAGAAAAAAGAAATTGGCACGCGGGTGTAAAACGTTTAAATCAACTGTGTAGGCATGCAACAACAGCGACAGCAAAAAAATGAGTAAAGCACACACACACACTCACGCATGTAGAGCAATATGATATATTTTTAAAACAAATAAAAAAGAACAACAAGATGAGCGAGCGAGAGTGAGAGCGATGAAAAGCTGAGCGAATAAATAAAAATAAAATGCAAATACAAACAAAAAGTAGGCAACAAATATTGTGCATATAATCAACATACAACAATCATTGCAGCAATCATTTGGTGTGGGATCAGACGAACGCTTCAGCCAAGCATGTTGTGTGTGTGTGTGTGTGTGTGTGTGTTTTTTTTTTTTTGTTTTGTTTCGTGAGGTGTGAGCGTGGGCGTGGCTTTGGCTTTGACTGTATTTGAAAGTGGTCAACCAACTCGTTGACCGCAAAAGAGAAAAAATAATAAAATAAAATAAACACACATGCTCAAGAGCGTGAATGTGTGTGTGCGTGCGCGTGTGTGTGTGCGGCAGAGCAGTCAAATCAAAAACAAAATACAATTGCAATAAAAATGGATAACGATATCATGGCCCGCAGCACAGCCGGCGCTCAAATGTAGGCAACACATTTTGTTGCGTTTCGGCGCGTTTTATTTTAAACATGTTTAATTAAATAAGATTTAATTTAAGCATATAAATGCATACAAAAATGTATATTATATATCAATATTTATATATGAATATATTTAGTTATATACTTTATATATTCATTGCAAATGCACAATTCATGCTCGCAATTATGTTTAGAATTTTGGACAAAAATAAGTGAAATTTATGTAACAAAGCAAAGTGCTGAAAAGCGCTGTTGCAAGGTTTAATAATTGTATAATTATTTAATTTAAAAATTGCACAATTTCTTTTTTTTTTTTTTGTGGTTTGTAGAAGAACAAAAGGTGCAATTTTAGAAATTATTTTAGATTTCAGAAGAAACGTTAAGAGTTATATATTTTTTATATTCATATTTCAAATTGATATAGATATAAACTAGCAATTTTATTCAGTCTGGCGTATAAAGAGCCAAGAAGTGTTATTCTTGAACGGATTTTAAATTTTTTCGAATCGAATCGAGCTCAGAGCTAATAGGAGCTTTATGAAATGTATTGCATGTTGCTTGCAATTTATATTGCATTGTGTTGTCGTTGTTGTTGTTGTTGTTGTGGATATCGTCTGGTTTGTTTTTATGCGAATGCAACTTTTATCGATTTAAATTAAAAACGCATTGCTGCAAATTGTAAAAATTATCTGTGCGTCTGTCTTTGTGACTCTGCTCATCATGTGACTGCGCATTTGTATGGGCGGGAGGTTGGGTGTGTGCGTGCGTATGTGTGTGTCAGGAAACGCCAACACATTAAGTTGGTAGGCCATTGGACATGGCCTGGCGGCTGTCGGTGGCCATTGCCGCCATGTCCATGCCCATGTCATTGGCCGGAGCATTGCGGAAAATCGCATTTTCTCATTTGGCTTCTGTCATGCAAAAATATCAAAAGCGCGTTTGCGAAAATCTCGTTTATTTTTCACACGCATTTCTGACATTCTCCGTAGCACAGCAGACACTTCCTCACATACACACACACACACACACACTCACACAGACACACACGCACACACAGAGATATACTTCCCGCCCAATGAGCTCAATTCCCGAGACGGAACACAAACTTCAGCCGCGCTCGAAATCTGACCTGAACATTCTTAAATGGTTTACGAAATTGGCTTAAAGCTTATGCGAAATTCTTGTAATTTTATGTTTTTTTTTTCTTCTTTCTTTTATTTCCATATCAAATGATGATCAAAGCAAACCGAGAGAAAACATTTCAACCAGATTTTTCATATATATATTTGAGGCACACAACTTTTGAGTTAACAATTCAAAGCATATGAGTGCGCGAAACTAAACACTTAATATTATATATATATTATATTATTATATTATATTAATATATTGTATTTAATCAAATATATATATGGCAGAAGCAAGTGAAAAGCCAACTTAGGAAGCGCTCTGATTAGAGCATTTGGAGATCAATATATTTTTATTATTATTATTTTAATTTCCTTATATCTTATACAAAAATGTATAAGAAGAAACCACTGCAAAAATAATGTACCTAACAAAATTATGTATAAATTATTAAATATTACAAAAATTAATAAAACCCGTTTTGAATAGTCTAAAATAATTGCTAAAAAAAGTGCCAAGAAATATTTTAGCACTGAGCTGAAATAGAAAATGCAAAGATTTCTTCATGTTTTCTGAATATTTAAAAAATTGTTTTGTGATTCAATTGAGGTATATACATATCGCTAGTATATATATATATATATACTTACCATATGTATATCATAATTTGAAGTATGTATATGTATCTGCATATGGTTAATGCTTTGGTTAAGCAGTTAATGTCCTGAGTCTTAATGAGCAGCCGTTGCAATGCCAACGAATGAAAAATATTGAATATGCGCGCACTCATACTGGGCTCGCACACAATTAATAAGAATTACAAGTTATATGGCCGAGCAGCACCCACAGGCACACGCACATGCACACATGCAGACATGCAGACATGCGCCATGCAATGGGTTGCATGCTGCAAGCTCCGCGTGGGCAGCCACCAACAGCAGCCGCACAAGTGCTAATGACTTAATAAATCATCGCATGCGACAAAGAAATATATGATGGTCCCTGTGCGTTGGTTCTCGCTGCTGCTGCTTGCCTGCCTGCCTGCCTGCCTGCCTGCCTGCCTGCATGCTGCTAGTGCTGGTGATGCTGGCGACCGCAGCCAGGAAGAGCGGCCAAAATGCATAATTCAATGAAAATCCGCAAATTCCTTTAATCCTCAATATTCATTAAAATATGCCTGCTGGCAGCGCTGAGCGCTGTGATTCGTTCTGTTGCAGCATCCGCTGATGCCGATACTGACGCTGCTGCCTGATGCTGCTGTTGCTGCCTTTTGCGTAGTTTCAATTAAGAGAATTTAAAAAAATCATCATTGCACACTTACGCCCACGCTGGCCTCCTGTGATTCGTGAACGTGAAGTTTATTAAGCGGCAAAGGCTTCAATGCGATCGTGTGTTGCTGCTGCTGCTGGTGGTGGTGGTGCTGCTGCCATTGCTGCTGCTGTTGGTGATGGCGGTCATGTATACAGGTCATTACATCTTTATGTGCTTAAGCATATAATGTGTACATGCTTCTGTCTATATAGAAGCGATGCAATGTTGCCTATATGCAGCTCTATATAACTTTATGTGCACACACGTCTCTGTGTGTGTGCTGGCATATATGGCATAAAGCGGCCAGCTTAATCATCAACTTAAATGTGTTGTGCGGCAAAGGATTTAATACATATAAGTATCCCTATCAAACTGCTCTTAATGCTGTTGCCGCCGTCGCCGCTGCTGCTGCTGCTGCTGCTGCTGCTGCTGCTGCTGCTGCTGCTACTTGCTGCGGTCATTTGCACGTTACAAAAATTAATTCGATTTGCTGCCTCGGCGGTCGCTTTAATCGCTTACCATGCGGCGCGTTTAATGAAAGGACACAGAAGCCAACGTAACTAGTAGACAGTAGGTCCGTCCGTCCGGCGTATGCCGGGCAAATGGGTACAAAATGCAATTAAAAATGTAAAACGTGAGCAAAATGCATAATGAGCTCTCGAGCAACACTTCATTAACGCATTTTCTTTGCATGCCAAATACCCGGCCATTCGGCCAGATTCTGGCTTATCACTGAAAATCAGCAAAAAACAAAAAACAAATGGAAAAACATCACAAATTGCGAGCGCATTCACGCTCAACTAACCGCTAACAGATCAGCCGCCCAACGAGCCGCGCCCCTTGGCGTGACAGGCGACCAAAGGCTGTTAACATGCTGTTTCAAAATTGCCAAACTGGCCAGCCGAGTGTCCACAAAAAAAAAAAAAAAAAGAAGAAGAACTTTCAAGCAATAATTGCCTTGAAGTCCCATGGATCATGTGAATACTCTAACAAAACACAAAAGGCTTGACAGTCAGAGCATAATCAGAAATAATCATATTTATTGGAGCATACGATCTTTAAGTGATCTGACTTGCTATGGGAAGGACTTATTGTCAGCAAACTACGCTATCGACCTTAGGCTTTGAGATATTGGGAATTGCTGAATTCAAGTTTTCAATTAGGTTCTAAGAGAGATTCAGATGGAGTGGGAGTCAGGGAGTGAGACAGATAGTGAGTCACACTGACAGAAGGATAGAGAGAGGAAGTGAAAGATGCAGAGCGTTAAAGCGAGAGAAAGGTGCAGATCATATACAGATAGAGAGGGAGAGTGACAGCATAAGAGTTAGACAGATCAAGGGACAGAGTGAAAGAAAGACAGAGAAAGTCAGAAAAGGAGAGAGAGTTAGAGATAGAGAGAGTTAGAGATAGAGAGAGATTGAGGCACAGGAAGACAGAGACAGACAGAGAGAGAGAAAGAGATGAACAAATCGACAGATCAAGGGAGAGCGCGAAAGAGAAATAGAGCGAGAAAGATGTGCAGCGTCAGAGAGAATGAGAGTGGGAGATAGATAGACGGAAAAAAAAAAAAACGAAGCAACAATGAAGATGAAGGCACACATTGCGAGGGAGAGAACTTAGTAAAAGAGATAGAGGGAGAGATAGGCCCAAAGACGGAAATTCACAGAGAGAAAAAGTCAGACACAGAAACAGCAATTGAAAATGAAACTGAGAAGAATATAGAAAAAAGATGTGGAAGATAAAAGATATATGAAAGATGATATATGATAGAAGGAGTTGATAGAAGATCGAAGGTGGATATGATAGATAACTGAATGATCGAAGGTAGAAGATATATTTTGGATTATGGATTCTATATTCTTAATTATAGATTGTAGATTATTTATTATATATCATCATATCATATTATGAACTCTATATTCTAGATTATAGATTGTAGATTATATATTGTACGTCATACATTATAGATCATATAATATATTAAAGACTATAGATATAGAATACGGAAAACCTTTTCTAAAGATGATCACTGTCAAATGTCAGCGCAACTCCTACGGACGGTCAATTCATATGACTGAGCTGCTGACTCTGTGAGCGTAGTGTATTGTATGGCAGCTGAGGCGGCTGGGGGCAGCACTACTTGCCAAGCCTCATAAATTTACATGCCAAACAAAGAGGCCGACAAAAAGAGAACAAATTTAACAGAAAAGCAAAAAATGAAGCCAAAAAACAAGTAGAACAACAAGTAACAGCTTCTGTTCTGTGGGCCGCCAGTGATGATGGCTTTGCTTCTGTTGTTGTTTTTGTTGTTGTCAGCGCTGGAAGGCAGCGCCGTTCGTGGCCTCAATGTTGGCCTCAAAATGCAAAACCTTAAAAAGGAACAACAAGAAGGCTACGGCGCTGACTCCGGCTCCGACTCCGGGCACTGGCCACTCCCCAAATTGGTGGCCAAAAGTGCTGCGAACGCGAGTGCGAGTGCGAGCCGTGGACGTGGGCCTTCCTTGTAAGCGAGCATTGTCAACAAGTTTGACTGCAATGAACACGTTGAATGTTGCAAACAACGCGACCTGATGGCAGCTGGAGAACGGTGGGCTGTGTGCTGTGTGCTGTGTGCTGGTGGTGCTGCTGCTGGTGGTGCACGCGCTGCTGGTGTGGCGTGATGTGGTGTCGGCTGTGCGTTTGCTGTGAGAGTCCTGCATGAGCTTGCATTTTTTATGGATTGCATTGCGTTTTCTTTTGCCTACTTTTTTATTAATACTGTTTCCTGTTTCGCTGCTGCTGCTGTTGTTGTTTTGTTGCTTCTTTTATTGATTTTTTGTGTTCATTTTGCTGCGCTTTTCGCACATTACGCATACGCGGCGTGTGCAACGGAAACCCGGCGACTGACCAAACGCGTCCTCCGTGCCGCCGGCCTATGTCCGCCTTTTGCCTTTCGCCATTCGCCAGTCGCCTGGCCGCCTGGCCGCCTGCCTTCTGGTTTGTTTGCAGAGCTCTGCGTTTGTACAGCTGTCAGCCCCTCGTTTGCTCTCACACCTCCAACCCGGTTGTTGTCCGGTTGCCACTTTTGTTGTTGCCATTGTTGCCGCCGCCGCCGCCGCTGATGCTGATGAGGCAGGCCAAGCGCAACAACAGGAACTGGAACAGGCGCAGCAGCAGCAACAACAGCAATGCTTGCTTCGTTTATTGTTATAGCAATGCTGGACACGCGTGTTGTCAGAGTGTTTATTATGCCGCAACCCGTGGATTGCGGGCCGGACGCCAGGACGTTGGGACCGTGCATTGTCCGCTGCAGAAGACTGCAATGCATTTTTTTTCTCTCTCTTCCATTTTTTTTTTTTTGTGCCGTGTTTTTGTCCCCTTATTTTTATTTTGTCCGGTTTTTGAGCTTCGCCGATGGCGATGGCGTTGGCGAACCGCTACACAACTCACCTGACTCCAGCTGCTGCTGCTGCTGACTAACCAGCCTCTCGCATACCCTGCAACTCACGACAGGCCTCTGCAATGGCAGCTCAACAGACGTCGATGGCCATCAGACTGCGAGGCTAGTGAATGATTTTAATAGACTTCAACGAATAAGTGAAAATTAAATGAAATACTTGAAGCTGCCTTCACAGTCTTCACTTACCGATGCTACAGGGTATCTGTGCGTGTCGCACGTCCCCTTTCAATGCATTCAGCAGTTGCCTTTTGTTTGCCCTTTTGTTGGTGGCAACCACATATTTGGTTGCTGATTTTTGGTTTCGTAATTTTTTATACCCACAACGCAACTTTGTCGCTGTTGTTGCATTTGATTGGCGTTGTATATATATATTTGTGCGCGCGCGCCTATGTGTGTGTGTGTGTGTGTGTGCGTGTGTTTGGCGGTTTCCCCATTACTGTTTTTTCAGTGTTTTTCTACAAATTATAAACGTGTTCAGCATATAACGCCTCTGCCCTTGTACTTGGTGCCCCAGCGAAATTGCACTGCGAATTGGCAATTTGTGATGCATTTTTATTGCTCGGTTAACACAGCAATTTATTTATGGCTCAACTATAGTCGAGGACTCATAAATATAATTATTCAATTTTAATTAGCCGAATTTTCAGATCATTAAACATTTTTAAGGCTGCAGCGCAAATCTCAAGTTTTAGTCTTCAGGGAGAGACAGTTCGACTTGAACTTGAGTCTGGAGATGGTTAGATATTTGCTTGCGACTTGATCTTTATATGTAAATTAGAGTAACTTACAACTAGATTTTATGGGCATCATTATGATACTTGCATCATAAGTATGTTTAAGTAGAAGTCAGATATTAATTTCTTAAATTAATTTATTTAATTTATTTACTTAATTAATTTATTTGCTTAAACTTAAATAGAAACGAACTAAAAGTAAAATATGATAACCTGAAGAAAATACAAAAAAATACAAAATAAATAATTAAATAGTAATAAATAGTAGAATATATATATATATATATATAAAAAAACAACAATTTATACTAAGCTAAAAGAAAACATCAAAGGACTTAAAATCCAAAAAAATAATGCAAACAAAAAAAAAACAAAAAAAAGTAATTAACAAAATGTGAATTAAAAATAGAACAAAATGGAAACAATTTAAAAAATTATATTGAAAATAAACAAAGAGCAAGTAATTAATAAAATAAATTAAAAAAAGTAAAACTTTATTTTTTTGGTATTGATTAGTATCTGCTCTGACTTTGCTATCGTTAAACATATTTCAATCTAACATCTAAAAGTTGCTGCTGAATCTGCAAAGTTGAGACTTACAAGATTTCATGGTACAGATTTGTGCTTATTTCTTGAGATTATTATGTCGATCGTTTTGTGAATAGCGCGATATATCAATATGTTTAGTTTCGCTATTAATAACCGACAATATTAGATCTATACGCTCAAATGTAATGTTGAAGGAGTGAATGTGATCTAGTGTCATAGAATTTTTGGAATAGAATTCAACTGTGGAGATTACAAATATCGATATCTATATTAACATCTATCACAAATAATTAATGGTATTGGAAAATTGGAACTCTATACGTGCAGTATAAATACATTATGCCTGAGCTCTATATAATAATATATTAATGAATTATGAATTATGTTTTTCCTTTTGCAACTTAACATATGGTAATTCGAACTTATTTTCAATAAAATTATTAAAGATATATGAAAATTACAAGAAATTACAAAAAATTGATATCTTAAGCTGCTGTTAGAGAATGCGTAGCGTCTTTCCATTTCAGTGCATATTGCTTATTTGTTTTTTATTAATTTTTATATCTTATGGCTTCTCCATTTTTGTGATATTATTCAAAATTTTGAAAACGTTTTAATTGGAACAAGAAACTAAAAAATTATTTCTTTGTTCTAAGTAATGAAAAATAGTTTCTTCAAGCAACATTTTAAAGTGGAGAAAAAAAAAATGTTTTTGCAGCTCAATGCAAAGGTGAAAAACGAAATTGCAAATGTTTATGTGGCAGTGTGTGGCGGCATGTTGTGTGCCAAAAATCGACAAAATATTTACAACAAGTGCAGAAAATAGAAACAACAGCAACAAAATCAAAGCCAAAAGGCTTTTTAGGTCTACCAATATTATTCCACACAACTTCAAACCCACAAAACGTTGGTTAGTTTTTGGTAATAACTTCAAATCTGCACTTGCCACTTTGTTGCAGCAACAGCAACAGCAACAATAACAGCGGCAACAAGCAGAACGAGGGAAGCCCAAAAACCGAAATGCAGTTGGCAAAAAGTGCATCCACACACACACGCACACACACACGCACTGAGATGACCATTTGGATAGGCTTAAAATAGAAATGGCATCGACATTTCCCATATATATATATTTTTTTTTTGTATTTGGCTTGTGTGTGTGCGTATGTGTGTGGGTGTAAAAATAATTTAACTAAAAATTGCACACAAAAATGTTGGCACCGGTTTGGCTCGGCCAGTGCTCTGGCACCGCACAATCCGCACAGCTCTGACCAGGTGATGGGAGCTGGAGATGGGGATGAGCAAGGGGCTCGCTTTTATTGTTAGGCAGTCTGCTGGGCAGCTCTCTGGGGCACACACATACCGCAAAATGCTGTGGGAGGCATTTGCGGCATAGTTTGGGGACGCCTGCCAGCGAGCAGCGGGCAGCGGGCAGCGGCCAAAGGGGCGGCAACTGCGTGATTTGCAAATACGAAACAAAATGCAGCACAGAACATACGCAAAATAATAAAATCAGTGCCGCAAAAATATAAAACCAGTCAAAAGCAGCAACGGCAGCGCCAGCGGCAGCGGCAGCGACAGCAACAAAAACCATTCACAAATTATACAAAAAAAAAAAAACAAAAAAAAAATAAAGAAAATAAACAGAACCCAACACCAAACTGACCGCACACACACACATACACACACACACACACACACAGGCAGAACACTTTGGGCTGCGTGCATGCAAGCCTGCATTGGGCTTGCCGGCGACGGGGGCGGAGTCCAAAACGGACGCCAACAATTGAGTCGAGTGCAAAATGGCAAATTGAGAGCTCGAGTGGAATGTGCTCCACGCAGCTTGCAACCCTTGGCCGGAGTGAAATGCTTGCGCCATGTGTGTGTGTGTGTGTGTTTGTATGTGTGTGAGTGAGTGGGAGTTTCGGTTGGGGCTGACGGGGAATGCGTAATTTGCTAATTGAGACACGTTGAGCCGAGTCGCATGAGTCGAGTGAGCGCCAAAGCAGTTCGAGTGAGTTTCCAGCAAATTAAAAAGCAGCCAACTCACATGTGTGGATCGCACACACACACACGCACACAGTCTAAATAAAAAAAAAAAAAAAAAAAGAATTGAAAGTAGCGTTTTAATACTCAGCATCAAAGGCGGCAGCGACTCAAACAGACTATTGCTCAAAGACAAATGTTAACGATGCTTCACATACACACACACACGCACATGCACTCGTAGCTCTAGCGCGTTTTTAATTCATGGCGAGATCCAATGAGATTTTGGTTATTCAAACGCCACAAAACTTATGCTTTGAGTGCACGCGAGGAGAGACGTGGCACGAGCCTAACGCAGTGACTCAATTGGCAACAATAATAGCACACACATGTGGCCGGACACACGCATACACACACAAGCACACACATGTGTGCTAACTGTAACTTAGTTTGGAACACGCGCGACGCGTTTGCAGTTGCGGTGGCGCCCAAACAACGCCGCCACCATAAATAAAATCAAAGAAAATAATAATAAAAAATCATAATAAAATTACTAAAAATAAAAATTAAATAAACAAATGTGTGACGTGGAGTTAAGAAACAGAAATATATCAATTTCCAACTGCCGCAAAAGTGAACAAGTGAATTAAATATTAAATTTAACGTGAATTCAACAAATGTGCACCAATCAGGTTGATCATATCATGAAAAAATTATAATACTTATATATAAATATATTATACATATTGTATAGTTAAATAAGGCCCAAGGATGCATAGTAAATACTATCCATAAACAGGCAAATATAAAAAAAGATTGATGCAGTTTAGATCATTTGCGGAGACAGTTGGAGTTTCATCTGCTAGCTCTAAAACAACAGATCTTTTTGGGATATATATAAATATATATAAACTCTAGTAAGTCTATAGAAAAAGTAAACATTTATTAGTCACACTCAATCAACAAACCCTGAAATACTTAATCACAGTTCAGACTCCGCATATCAAGTCGTCTGTTTATTTACCGAATTGACTAGCTCGTTTTCTGTAAAAGGTAAAATGTTTTAGTAAACATAATACGCGTTATAAAATTGTATATAAATTGTAAATATTTTAATACAACATATGCAGTGCGCAGAAGACAGAAGTTCAAATAGCACAGTGAACTTAAATGCCTAAAAATTGAAACATAAAAACTTGAATAAAAGAAAAATTAAAAATAATTATATCTAAAAATTAAAAATAAAATCATATATAAATATTTATATTATCTTGAAATTATAAATAAGTAAAAAATAAATACATATAGAAATCAGATAATTAAAAATAATTATATAAACAGAAACAGAAAAAATAAAATAACATTTTATAAGTAAAACATAATGATAAAAGCAAATATATAAGTAAAAGAGCAAAATATAAAATAAGTAAAATAGAAACCTAAAAATAAAATTATAAATAAATAAGAACAATAAATAATAATAATTACTACAAAGAAAAGCAACCCAAAACTAATATGCGCTACCAGACATAGAAATATATTTAATGTTTTGAGACTCAACTGACATGTGGAAAGGTAGAGTAATAAAATATATGTATATATATATATATTCATATAATTATAATACATAGATCATAATATCAGCAATGCAAAGTCCGTTGTAAAAATTGCATCCAAAAACTAAATTCATGGATTGATATCAGCGGCTGAAGCTTGACTGGCATGATTATGGACAATGCCCTGGCAATATTAAAGCAGCCTTTGACAAAGTCAAAAATAACTTAATTACGGAAAAAAATAAACAAATAAATTTGAGCCGTTGTGTCGCTTCATTTTTGTTGCATTACGCTTTATTTTCTCTTCATTATGTTTGTGTGTGTGTGTGTGTGTGTGTTTTTTTTTTATGCATTTGTGGCATTCGAGTTGTTGTTATTGATATTGAATGGAATTTAATTGCCATAAACAAACGTGGCTTCCAGCTACGGCTCGAGACGCGCCCGTGCGTGAACGTACATGAATCATGGGCGTCGCTCATATTTTCGCCTTGTTGGCCCCATTGTGTGTATTTATAAAGACATAAAAAGCGAGAGGCGCAAGATAAACGCCATAAAATCAAAATATGATGCATTTCAAAGGCGGCCCGCTGGCTGCATGGCATCATTTGCCATGTTTCAGCATCCGGGTGGTCCGGTCCGGCAACTCTGTAGGCTCCACGTTGAGCCGCCAAACGGTTGGCAGATGCCAACATAAATACAGTTTATACATATACACATATATATATATATATATATATATATATATTATAGCTTAAGTTGCGCCTGGCGTGTTTGTGGAGCACAGTGTGTGGCTGCGCTTGACAATACGTCACACAGCAAGCACAGGGCACAGGCGGACAGGTCTTTACCCCTGCAACTGCGATGCCATACCCACAGCCGAATTTCAATTGCAGTCCCAGCCCCAATGCCAATCTCAATGATGGTGGTCCGGCGGGCGGGACTGAGAGAATTGGTGCTTGTCAAATGCTTCACATTTCAGGTGGGCGCCCAGGTCCAGCAATCAACAGCAATTTGGCAAAGCCCAGACGTTGCCCATACCAGCCGGCGTGGGCCAGTGAGTGAGTGAGTGCCTGGGATTGGTGGAGACATCCGTGTCAAAACAATGTACGCACTAGAAGTCATTTAATTTGTTAAACTCGGTGATTTGGACAAACTCGCCAAGTGTTCCTGTATGAGGTTGTGCGTGTGTGTATATGTGTGGGTGTGTGGGTGTGATGACATTTAAATTGGGGCGATGCCCCAAGGCAACCAAGGCAGGTATCAAGCTAAAGTGAACAATAGAAGGGTTGCATCTAACAATGGTGACAACATGCATATGATAATGCATACACTAGACAACACGAATGCGCATTAACATCGTTAAAGGTTGACCTTTCACTGGAGCTACAGCAAGACATAAGTCAATGTTTGGTTCGATTTGGATCTCTCCTATTGTCTTCATCTAATTCCGTTGATTTTAAGTGCAAATAAAAACTTGCAGTTGCGTCTGGAAGTCATAAGAATACACGTAGGAACAATTTCCGCCGAGTTGCTATCTCAGATTGAGTTTCGAAAGAGATTAAGTATGAGAACCAAGTTCGATGAAAACATGTTTGATAAGAGAAGAGAAGGAGGTTGTAGTCTCCAGCTAATGTCAGCGGACGGACATATGAAAGGTCCGACGGAAAGACAGACTTTGGACTGGTAGGAAATATTTACTTATTTCAAAATATTTATTCATTTTATTCATATAATATAAATATAATACTATATTAATATTATATTAATATATATATATATATATAAATATATATATATTAATATATAATATATATAATTTAATAAATATAAAAAATGCAGATATTTCATTTTTAGAAAAACTTAAAAACAAAAATAAAAATAAAAATAAAAATATAAAAAAATTAAGTTTAAAAATTACTTGAAAAATTTTATAAAAATAAAAATATATCATATATTTAAAATATAAAATAATAAAATTATCAAAAATATAGAAAAGTTTATAAGTACAGAAAAAAAATGTCATGAACATACAAAAATATTTAATATATAAATATAAATAAAACTAGAAAAATTAAAAAAAATATTTTAGAACTCTCACTACATAACAATATAACAAAAATAAAATATATAGAAAATATAAAAGGTATACAAAATATATTAGATGTGATTATACGAAAAATTTGATAATTTAACTATTTAGTTATAAAATACATTTGGGATGCTCCAGGCATATTATGGATATCAAACACGCAGTTGTCCAGTGTTATTTTAAAGGCGCCAACGCTCGGTATGAAGCGGTCATAGAAAGGGCTTGGGAAACATTGTGCGGGCGGGGGCGCGGTGGCATCGGGGGTTGCATGTGTCTGCGGTAAGGCCGTAGCCCGTTGCCATCAGTGCTATCAGTGGTGTGGCCGTTGCAGTTGAAGCTGCATGCATTGCATCATTTATGCATTTCAACCGTCTAAAGACCCAGGCCGGGCGAATCAAGTGCTGTACTTGGTCGGCGGGCGGCAGGCGGCAGGCGGCAGGCGGCAGGCGGCAAGGGTCGCCCAGGCATGCCAGGCGCCCGGAAATGCAAATTATGTTATGTGTCAAGTAACCGGAAAATTCATTTTAATTGCCGTAGAAATGCAATATTGCAGTCACATAGACAGGGAGGCGGAGTTCAATGAGTGGAGGCGTGGCATTGCACACGTTACAATCAAATGCGGTAGGGAGTTGGGGGCGTCCGTTGCTTGAGGTGCTAATAAACTGCTAATGGGCGTGGCTGGCCACCGGCCCCTACCCGCAGAAGGCGCCCTTTTGGCTGTGGCCATTGGCCTTGGCTTTGCTTTTAATCGCTTAAAATGCGTTAGAAAAAGTGAACAGTGCTTGGGGTTGTTTTTCGGGCAGGCATTGGGTGCAAGTGGGTTGCGGCTGCCTGTGGCTCAGCCACATGCATGCACACCGCAAACGAGCCACTCAACGAGTATTTCAAAATAACAGACAGCCGCAGGCTGGCTGACCATCAAAACCAAATGAAACCAAACCAAACCAAACCAAACCAAGGCCGACTTCATCAACAGCAGCAACAATAAACGACAAACGACAAAAGCAACAAAATCATCAACAAGTTTTGCTGCAATTGCAACAGGAGCTGCTGTTGCTGCTGCTGCTGCTGCTGCTGCTGTTGCAGCAGCTGCTCAAAATGCAATTTTTCACTTTACGCAGAGGCCTGTGTAAAATCCAATCAAGCCTCAAAAATGTTAAACGTCTCCTACTGCATCTCTGCTGCAGCTGCCGCACGCTCCCGTTGCTGCTGTGTCCTTCAGGACAGGCAGGCAGGCAGGCAGCGAGGCGGCTTAAAAGCAAAAGCCAAAGCAAGCTGCGGGCAGACCCAAACAAACAAGAACTCCAACTGTAACTCAAACTTCAGCTCATACGCCCGCTCGGCAAGTGCTACGGACCATCTGCCATCCGAACTTATAACGCCCCATTTGAGCCTTAAAAATCACACACCCAGCAACAGCTCTGCCGGCAACGCACTCCGAACACCCTCTCTTATCACTTATCCTAACGCAATCGTTGCATTTTTGTGGACTTTGTCAAGAAACGAAATCGTCTCGGCTTGATTATTCAATTTCCAATCCAGTTGCTCACAAGACTTAATTATGAAATCTATGGAATTTAATTTCATCTCAGCTTTGAGCTCGTTTTTATTTCCAGTTTGTCATTGGCATATAAATATATTTATTTATGTATATACATATGCATGTTAAATGTAATTTATATATTGAAAATGCATTTAAAGCAGCTTTAAGAATTGATGAAATAGCTATTTGTAGTAGCTCAGTCAGCCCACAAAGCAGCTATGCAGCAAATATTTGCATATGCGCAGCTCAGCCCAGATCTAACCAAATGCTGCTTGTAGGCATTACTTATATATAAATATAAAATTAATTACGCAAAGAGTAAATAGTATGCAGCAATGCAAATTTTTCTTAAAAAAAAAAAAAATAAAATAATAAAAATTAAAATGATTTACATAAAAAAGTACAAAGTTTCAAACAAAGCAGATTTTCTTTAAAGAAAATAAAATAAATAAAATTAATTACATAAAATGTAAATAGTTTCAAGCAAAGCAGATTTTCTTTAAAAAAAATATATATATATAAATAAAATAAGTTACATAAGAAATAAATACTTTCAAGCAATACAGATTTTTCTTAAAAAAAAAAAATTAATAAAATAAATACACAAAAAATAAATACTTTCAAACAAAACAGATTTTCTTTGAAAATAAAAAAATTAAATTTAATTAAATATAAAGTAAATAAATAAATTTTCCTTGAGCAAATCTGAGATCATGAAATTTCTACCCGATTGCTTGTAGCTGTTGAATATCAAGACTTGAAATATTGCAATACATAATTGGCAAGATTTAGAAAAACTAAAGCAGAGACTTAAAAAGATCTACAGAGCTTAACTTTAGAGTTTCAACTTCGTCAAATGTCATATGCTGATTCAAATTCAATATATGAAATTATAGCAAAAAAATATTTAATTAAAAATTAATTATTAATTATTTTAATTTAAACATAACATCAATTCAAAAATCAAATAGATTTGCTAAGAAAAACCTTCTCAAATCTTCGCCTTTGTGAAATTTGTTGTTCCATGCCTTTTGCGCCCTTTGTTGATAATGAAGTCAAGTCGCTTGGAGTTGTGCTCGGCGCTTGGGGCCAGGTTGCTTTCAAATGGCAGCGCTTTAAAGAATACGCCTTGTGGACATGCTTTATCATGGGATCATTAGGCCTAATGCTGGCTTGGGACAGGAGTCGCCTGAGCTCAGTCAGCTAGTCAGCTGGCAGACGGCAGACGGCAGTCAGGGATGATACCGCTAGACACCTCGGTCAGATAATTCAATGGACACAAAATGTCGTCACATTGTCGCCTCGAGGGCAACAGCAGCAGATTGTGTGCAGCAGTGGTTGTGACTGTGGCACTGGCAGTGGCTGCAATCCGTTGTTATGTCCTGTGATGGCATCTCGTTTGGCATCGTTTTGTTTCTTCGTCGTTTATCAAATGGCCAACGGGGCCGCCGTTGGGCGACGCGTCGGCTAAGTGACAAGCAAAACCGCGAATTGACCAGAGAAAGTCCAACTCCAGTTGCAGCAGTTGCTTTTTGGTGCTCCACACGCACACACACAGGCGTGACACCAAGGGAAGCAAGGACAGGCACACACACCCAGACAGACAGAGAGACTGACTGAGGACAGTGCAAGGATACGTGTGCATGCACATGCAGCTAGGTCGTGTGCCTCTCTGCACGTTGTTAATGGAGGCAGCACTGGGCACTGGGCACTGGGCCCACGAGCCAACACCATGAGATAAGGGAACAAGGACAAGGCTTAGCTGGAACAGGAGCAGGAGACGCAAAAGATGCGTGCATTCAGCTTGTGTGCCGCCTGCCCTGTCTCTGTCCTGTGTGGCGTGGCTGGCCTGGCCGGGCCTGGTCTGGTTGTTGGCGCCTGGTGCCAGGGAGCATTGTTTTGGCCCAAAGTTGACCAAAAACTTGGGATTGTTGGATGCTCGTTTTTGGTTTTCTGGCCGTTAAAGTGGGACGGCAGCCGGAAGGATTGCATTGCACTGCACGACACGGCACGGGACGGCACTGCATCGTTCTCAAATGCAGCAAGTCCTTCATTGGTGCATTTTGGTCGACTGCGGCGACCGGCAACCGGTCGTAGAGCAGCGGCAGGAGCGTGCCGTGACTCAGAGGCGTCTGTATCAATTTATGGTTGAATTTGGTCTCTTCTCTTTGGCTGTTGATTTTTGCTTAGTCCTTGTTTGTGCTCACACTCCGTGTGTCCCTGTGTGTGTGCGCTGTGCGTGCTGAAGTCTAGGAAATGTTCTCGGCATGCCGGAAATAAGTTTGCTGCCCGCAAAGTTAGTTGATTTAGGCATTAAAGCGAATCTATTGCACCAGCCCTCAGCCGACCAGCCAGCTGGCCAGCCAGCCGGCTGAGCTCTGCAGGCACTTGTGCATTTATAAACAATGTATGGCTTAATTTGCTGTTAGTTAGTAGCAAATGTTGTTAATTTAGAGGCCAAGCCCGGAGCCGACAATATTAACAGATGCTCCTACATGAGTGTCATCTAAGATCATTTCTGTTACCACTTGCTTCATCTAGCATACAAATTGCAATTTATTTTTTGGCCCTCAATTAAGCGTTATTCAATTTGGCTCCAGTTCATGGACAATAATTCAGTGCCAGGGAAAGCTTGCATCTATAAGATGAGCTCAGTTGAGGCCTTAAGTGAAATAAAAATTTTCTTCAAATATTATGTCCAGTCAAGTCATTTTACACTTAGACAATTGTCAGGCGGAAAGATAGTCGCAGTTCCTTCCATATGAGAGCTTAAGATATCAAATATTTTGCAGTCTCTTAAATTTTGTTAAGCTCTTATTTGTTGTATTAAATAAATAAATACAAATAATATATATTACAATAAAATAATATTTGATAACTAAATATAAATAATATATCTTGCATAAAATAATATTAAATAAATAAATACACATAATGTTTATTGCAAAATAAAAACAAATTCTGTTTCTAATAAATTCGACTTTAATGCGTTGAAATTGAGAAACCCCCTAACTCTATATCAATAGAGTATCTATAAGCTCCAAGTTTGAGAATGATCCATGAACTTAGATGAGCATATATTTATAAATTTTCTACTCTATATATATTCAACACTGATTTTGAAATTTTGATTGATTTAATTTTTTGTTGCATATTATTAAATAAGCTATATTGAAAAAAGCTTTACTTATAAGTAAACACATTACTTTCATTTTTAGAATTTGTATACTCTGTTACTCTCTTCAGAAAGGGAAAAATAAAATATTGCTTTGCAGCGAATTGCTCCATTGTACGTTTTTGGAGTATCTTTTGTTATAATAAGCAGGTTATTATTATAAAGTTAAGCTCTAGATGCTTGCCTCTTGCTCTCTACAATAATTCAATAGACAATGCACTCCTACAGATCACATCTTCCATGTGGCTTTCTTAAGTTTGAATGCTTTCTCTTCACATTTTATTTATTTTATTTTCAGTGCTTTCGGCTATTGACATTCCTTCTGCAATATCAACAAAGATCCTCCAAGTCCCTTTGACCATAGTCTATGTATTTCTTTGAATTTTCTAGAGCAAATACAAAATGTTGAGGCAAACTAAATAAAATTAATAAATAAAATAAGTAAAATAATTAGAGTCAATAAAATAAATAAAAAACATAAAAATTAAATAAAATAAGTAAATAAATAAAAAAAAAATTAAAAAAAAATAAATATAATAAATAAAATAAATAAAAATATAATAAAATAAATTAAGCGCTGATAAATATTCTCTCTCTTTTTTAAGCAACATATCAAAATAATTAAGACTTTCCCTTAGACATTCTAAATCTTTTTAGGCAATACCAAAAATTTGTTTTGAATAAAAATTTCATTTGAAGTTTTTTAAAAATTTTAAAATCAAATTGTTTGGAATGCTGTAGTTCAGAATTAGGCATCCAAGAATATAAACTTACTTTTACCCAGTTTCTGCCACCCTCACACACACACACACACACACACACAAGGCCCACACACGCATATATGAAATACCACAAACGGGAAATAAAAACCCAAAGTCCAATTAAAATTTAACTACATCAAAGTAGCAGCAGCCGCATCAGTAGCTGTTTTAGATGAGACATACCCGACACCTATACATATGCATACATATGCATATACACATACACATACACACACATATATGCATTGTATATGTGAATAGCTATAATATTAAACAAGTTTAGTATTTTGGGTTCGAGTGCGGATTGGGTTGCTGTGCTCTATGGGAGCACAACAGCTGCTGGACACGGATGTGGACATGCCAACTATGGGCAACGAAAGAATAAAAAACAACACAAAGAGGGAGGGAGAGAGAGAGATAGGGGGATGTAGCTAGAGCGAGCAGCTCAAACTCTCACAATATCCATGGCATGCTGAAAATTGCGCAGCTTTACGGCAAATGCCGCAAATTGAAACAATTTACATGTTGTACATGTGTGTGGGGCCATCAAAGGGTTAAGCTTGCGTGTAAACCGTCAATTCATGCAGCTGTGTGAGTGTGCCTGCTCTCTATGTCTCTCTGTGTGTGTGTGTGTGTGTGTGTGTTTTGCTTGCTATTGATACCAATGCACGATTGAGCAGCGCCGCCGCCGTCGTCCTCTAACAAAACCATGAATTTTGATTTAGCCCCAAGCCAGAAGCCAGTCTCCGTCCAAAATGCTACAAAAAAATCAGTCAGTCGCATACAAGAAAAAAAAAAAAAAACAACAAGAAGGTGGCAAGCCAAGCGCGTGGCCCGCTGCCCCCAGCTGCCAGCTGCCGTCGATGGCGACAGCAAGCCCGGATTATGGCGCGCTTTTCGCTCAGACTTTCAGCTGCTCTCAGTTGTGTCTTTCGTGCGGCCTGGCCAACTGCCGAGATGCGCTACACACGAGACCTGACTAGAGCAGAGCATCGAAATGCTATGCTGAGTGATAGTAATGCTAATGCTGATCAGAGTCGTTCTACTATGAGCTGAGAAAGTCAAGTCGCTTTCGAGATGGCAGAACGGAAATGCCTGTTTCGTTGGCAGCCCTCAAGGCCAGACTCAGCTGCTGCACGACAGTCGAGCGTCGCGTCCCATGCTCCCCACATGGCCTGGTAATAACCTTTATAAAGTAAATTTACAATAAAAGGCAAATGGTGAAATGAGGAATGGCGCATGGCGCATTGGGGCGGGCCGAGTGGAGAATGTCGGCTGGCTGGCGAGCGAAATGGCTGCGACACGCAGCAGACACCGTTGTCCATTTTCCTGCGCTTGTCCGTTGTGCTTCTTTTTTTTCTTTTTTTTTTTGTTTGTTGTGCTGATGTTTCTCTTGTTGCTTTTTTGGTGCTTTGCTGCCCACACGCCGACACGTTTGGCTTCCGTTGGATTTTCGCCGCGATTTCCTTTCGCGCTGCTAACCATGGCCCACAGCCAGTTGGGACTGGCAGTCGCGGACCCCGTCGAAATCCCGATCCCAATTGCCAGCTGTCGTTTTTTGTGCTCGTTGGCCAAAAGTCAACCCATGAGCTGTGGCATTTTTAAGTAATTTTTATCGGCCAACTGGAGGCGGGGCGAAATGGGGCGAACAGGACAATTGGACAGCTGGCGAGTTGGGCAGCTGGACAACTGTTTGTGGCATCGTCGGGAAGGGGTGCAGCCGTTGGTTATGGGGTCGAGTGGAACATGCAAAGAAATCAGCAGCTAGCCATTTTAAAGTTGTTACACGACCAGCAACAATGAATACTCCGCCTACAAGGTCAGCGGATGCGGTCAGGTCGCCAACCCGCCACCGCGCCACACAGACGTCATGTGCCTACATTTCCATCGGCCGCAACTGCTCCAGTGCGTGTCCATTTTGGCTGGCATGGAAAAACTGGCACTGACTAATGATGATGGTGATGTCGGGCTGACGCTTGGACACTGGGCGCGCCGAGTCGAGTGTCGAGTGTCGACAAGTGACAAAATATGCAAGTATCAAACCACAAATTCTCACCCGTGAGTCCACAATCATTTTGACACTGGTTAGTGCGAGGCGCTGTGTATGTGGATGAGGACTAGATTTGCGTTTGGATAGTTGCATGCCACATCTAGCCACATGCGTCCTGCGCCAGTTCCTGTTGCTATTCCTGTTCCTGTCTGATAGCCCCGTTGCAACGTCCTTTGTCGCGTAGCAGGAAATTGAAAAGTGCAACGCAAATTGCGTTCCGCTAAAGGTTGCACGTTCAACGTTTCAACGTTTCCATGCTTCAGTGTCCTCATGGACGCCATTTGCCCTCGCGTCGAGTGGTTGACAATTGATTTGTGTTTATGTGCGCTGTCCAGGCTGTTCACTTGGATGCCAACCAGCCAGCGCACGGATTCAAAGCCGGACCACGCACCATGCACCACGCACCACGCACCATGCAACATGCACCATCGTCATGTAAACTGCCGGTTGGCTGTGATTTAAAGACATTAACATGATGGGCAATGGCCCAAATTTCATGGACAGCACAAGCTGAAATTTAAGTCAACGTTAAGACCCATTCATATGGTCGAAATGGATGTATTTCCGCCCAGATTCTTGCATAGAAATAACTCTTGAGAGCATCAAATTGACTTCATTATGATGATTTTTCGGCACTTTCCTTTGATGATCATTATTAAATATATTTATTCTCTCTGTTTCAGCTAGCCAAGCGAGCGAGCTCAATAATTGTTAATTTAACAACGTTTGGTCAAATCAGACAAGATTGTTCGCTTAAAAAAAGTGCAAGCTCACGCTCAAGGACATCTGGAGCCGTTTGAGCAGGAGCAGGACCAGGATCAGGAGCAGGAGCCGCAGCCACAGCCGCACGCCACGCATTACACACAACACCACTTGCATCACTCACAGCAGCAGCAACAGCAACAGCAACAGCAGCAACACCACCATCAGCATCACTACAACAATTTATATAACACTCAGCAGCTGCATCACAGCAGCAACGACTACAACATCAACAACAACAACAACAACAACAACAACAGCTCGAGCAACAGTCACAAAATGCATTTGACAACGACGAGCAGCAACTCGACGGCATCTAATGCCAATTCCAACAACAACACAAACAACAATAACAACAACAACAACAACAACACAGCTAATAACAACACAACCAGCAGCAACAACAACACCAGCAACACAAATGGCTCCAACAACAACAACAACAACAGCTCGAGCAGCAACAACAACACAGAGCAAAACACACCCCCAACACCCGCCCAGCTATTGAACGAGGCCTACACCAAAATGACCTCCGACATTTTGGCTGAGCGCACATTGGGCGACTTCCTCACCGAGCATCCCGGCGAGCTGATAAGAACCAGCAGTCCCCTCTTCGTCTGCACCGTCCTGCCGCCGCACTGGCGCTCCAATAAGACGCTGCCGGTGGCCTTCAAGGTGGTCTCCCTGGGCGACATCATGGACGGCACCATGGTCACGGTGCGCGCCGGCAACGATGAGAACTACTGCGCCGAGCTGCGCAACTGCACGGCGGTCATGAAGAACCAAGTGGCCAAGTTCAATGATCTGCGATTTGTTGGACGCAGCGGCCGAGGTAAGTGAAAAATATATACTACTGATAAATGTAGAAGCGGGGAGCGGCTGAGTCGAGTGACCCAAAAAGTTGTAATTTAGCATTTGAGCTGGGGCTCGACTAGGAGAACCAAATGTTCATCAGTCTCATTTCATCCAAAATATTATTATTTAGCAATCAGTTCTATGTAGCGCGTGGCTGCCAGAGTCATCATTTTCCCGGTCAAATTGTGCCAATGTCTACTTCAAAATAAACAGCAAGCAATGCAGTAGCTAATACAATCTCAAATATTCTTAAATAAATATATTCATCACAAATATAAAGTTTCTGTAATAAAATCAATTCATATTGAGATAGTTTTTTATTAAAAAATTCCTTTTATTTGTTTTTTTTTTTTTTATTAAATATAGTTAAACTTGAATCTTTATCATTATATATAGCGCCGCTTTATTTATTGTTTAACTTCTTTAATAGTTCGAAACAATATATTTGTGATAAAAAAAAATTCTTTATATCTTAAGCTGGCATAGCTAATTGGCATCAGCCAACAGTCAATTCATGACGCTTCAAAAATTATAGAAAATAATATATATATAAATATATATATATACATATATATATATAAATTTTTCACAAATTGTAAAACATAAAAAAAAAAACATTTCTGATTTATAATTAAAACAAAAAAAAAATTATTTCTGATTTGGAACTAAGTCTAATCATAACTGAAATGCTGAGCTCGATGGCCAACAAAAATGTATAGCTTTCAAAACACATTAACAAATGCGCCAAAAAAGAAACATATAATTAGGTTTCATATGATTCATATGATGTAGAATATATTTAAAGTTCAGATGTTTGACATACATTTTCATAATTATTTCATTAAATACATTTTGGCCCCATGCTGCAATTGCACTCAGACGAGATATTATAGCCAATGCAGATCATTTATTTTTGTTATGTTGGAAGAATGTGGCTAATCGCTCTCTGCGGTTCGACGATCCGTTAAGCTTTTTGAGAAAAAAAAATCGAAATTTTGTGTTTTTTTTTTAATATATAAAAATATTTTTCTTAGGTCTATCTTGAGGCAAAAATTGTTAAAGCATTGCTCTCATTGTATATGTCTCATTGTATATGTCATGTGTATGTAATTGTGATTGTGTATGTGTGCACAGTAATCGGAGGCAGCGGCTTCTTGTAGTCCGTGCGCCTGGTGGTATGGGGGAGCGTGGCGTGGCCTTTCCTTTGTGGCCGAAATGCACTCGAAACAATTTGTTCAATTATCGCCCCCAGCTCGTGGCTGTCGGCTGAGTGGCAAAAGTTTTGAGTGTGCTCTTCTCTCGCTCTCAACGCCATCTCCTTTGTTCAAGGATTATTCAGCCACTTTTTGCGCTCTGTCCAGCATCCTTTTTATCTTTAATTTTTTTCCCATTACATATTTTTTTTTTTTTTTTTTTTTTTTTGTATTTTCACGCAGCTATCCTTTTATATCCTTTTGTATCCGCTTGTAAAGCGCCGCACAAAATTGTCAGCAGTTCATTAGCAGACGAGTTCGGAAGTCTTGACATCAGTTCCGGACGCCACTACCAATTGCTCATGCCAAAAACTGTTGCTTAAAGTGTTTAATAAACTGTCAAGTGAAGCAAATTGTGGGCTATTTGCAATGTCCTTCAGTTGAGGGCTTAAACATGGTTGCCTAATCAAAAGGCAAACCTGATATAATACAATGAGCTGTCATGTTATAATATATATATCTATATATAAGTAAATGTCTGATTGTACTCGCAGATCAGAGAGTTAAAAGGGGCATGAATAGCAATAAGAAATAGCAGTAGATATAAGAATAGGAGTAAAAGTAGGAGTAAGACTAGGAAATGGAGTAAAAATAAGAGTATGAATATGAAAAGAATTAGGTGTGGTCGTGGGCATATAAAAAGGAGTAGAAGTCGGATTATGAATGGGTATCTGAGTAGGAATAGGAGCATTAATAGAAGTATGTATAACAAAGAGAATGGGAATAGGCGTAGGAGTAGGAGTGGGAATAGGAATAGAAATAGGAAAAGGCATAGGAGTAGAAATAAGGACTAGAAATAGGAATAGATATAAGAGTAAAAGTGAGAATAAGAATAGGAAATGGAGTTGGAATAGGAAGAATTTTAAATAAGAGAAGGAGTAGAAATAGGAACAGGTTCCGATTCATGAATGGTACTAAAAATGGGAGCATGAATAAAAAGAAATAGTAGTAGAAGTATAAATGAAAAACGGAGTAAGAATAGGAATATGAACAAGAGAACAATTAGAAGTAGGAGTAAGAATAGGAGTATGAATAGGAGTATGAATAAGAGTAAGAATAGGAGTATGAATAGGACTAAGAATAGGAGTAAGAATAGGAGTATGAATAGGAGTAAGAATAAGAGTATGAATAGGAGTATGAATAGGACTAAGAATAGGAGTAAGAATAGGAGTAAGAATAGGAGTATGAATAGGAGTATGAATAGGAGTATGAATAAGAGTATGAATAAGAGTGAGAATAGGAGTATGAATAAGAGTAGGAATAGGACCATGAATAGGAGTATGAATAGGCGTATGAATATGAGTATGAATATTCGTATTCGTTTGAATATGAGTATGAATATTCGTATACGTATGATTATGAGTATGAATATTCGTATTCGTATGAATATGAGTATGAATAGGAGTCAGAATAGGAGTATGATTAAGATTAGGAGTATGAATAGGAGTCAGGATAAGACTGTGAATGAGAATGTTAAGTAGCAGTGGGAATAGGAATACAAATAAGAGAAATAGGAAAGAGACTAGGAGTATGAATAGTAGTTAGACAGGAGTAGAAGTGGGCATAGGAATAGGAGTATAAAAATTTCAAGCAGTATGAATTATCCTATTATACACCAAACATGCTGGAGCTGCATAGGTTAGGTTTCATATCAGTTATACAGGGTATCTGTTAACTGGCTCTACCCCGTAATACCTTTGCCTAGGAAACTCCATTTCAAATGCCAAAAATGGCGAATTTAGCCAGACGAGAGAAGAAGACATGGGGAAGGAGAGGTAGAAAAATGAAGGCTCTGTGAAGAGTGGGTGGCTAAAGCTCACGCATCCGCAGCGGTAAAACCGCAAAAACCAAAGCTTTAACTGCGGCATTTGCGCCAGGACAGGAGTCCAGCGTCGAGCAGAGACCTGCACCAAAGTCTGTCGCCTCTGCCACAGAATTCATGCACTGTCATTCACTGGACATGCCAATAGCCGCCTGCGCCCATGCCCGGTCGTCCTGTCCCCCGGTCCCCAGCTCTACCACTTGCCATATGCATTCGCATTGAGGCGTTTAATTGTAAATTTCCATTCATTTAGGCTGTCTGGCATGACTCGAGCCTGTCAGCCTGCCAGCCTGCCGCCTGATTGCCCCGCGAGCGATGGCGTGTCGCTTGGACAATATAGAAACAGAAACGGAAAAAGAAAGCAAAAACTGTAGGAAATTATGTGTTTTATTTGATTTGCCTTTTCGATTGTTGCACGAAACTCGCTTTGTGGTATTTTGCGACTGTTTGCCCGCTTCATTTGATTAATTTGCCGTGCAGCATCCGTTGCTTGCTTGCTGCAAGCAGTTCATGATCGGCATTCTAAGACTCAGTGAGCTTTCGTTGGTTGCCAATTGGCAGCCGATGACTGAGGCTATAGGTGGGGGGAAGGAGAGATGGTGGCAAGCGACGTTCGGCAACGCTGCGTATGATTGATTTATGTGTTTGTGTTGCGCCCGGCTCTGCGGCGGCCATTTTGTTTTAGCTTCTGCTGCTGTCGCCTGCTAATTACAATAGCAAAATAGAAAATGCACATTCACCCCCAGCCTCTCCCCGCCATCCCCGCCATCCCCGCCGTTGGATATCGTATGCGTGCGTGCGTCATGCAATTTAATTACCCATGCATCGATTTATTTGGCCCTGCGCGCTCTGCGCGAGGCTACACTTTTAATTAGCAAAGTGCCATGCACATGCACGCAATCACACACAGAGTAAGAGAGAGAAAGCTAGAGAGAGAAAGAGAGAGAGAGAGAGCGCGTTAGCTTTAGTAGGGGCTGTCGGTGTCAGTTGGCGATTGTTACGAGAGTTTTTGCCGCCAAAAGCGAGTTTCATGTCGATAACTTTGCCATCGCATCATATCACAAAGCCCCCAGAGCACAGCACAGCAGAGCACACGACACCACATCACACCACACCACACCACATCACATCACACCGCACCACGCGTCAGCATTATCGATAAAGATAGCGAGTTAAGCTTCGGGTGGGTAGCGTTGAGGTTTTTATTTACACAACTCTCTCAGGCCATTTAAGACAGCCGCAAAATGAACTGTACAATCAACCCAAGCTCCTTGTTATTCACGCCCCAGCCAAGGCAAACAATCGAAGCTGAAAGCGAAAGGCGACGTTGCCCCAAAAAATGTGTAAAAAGACAAACGACAAAAAAGGCACACGCTCCACCACGCTGCGACCCCCCCGCCGGCCCAAGCAGTGCCTGGCGTCAGCTCAAGGGAAAGACAAATGCCTGGCCAAAAGTCAGGCCCCCGTGTTAAAAGGAAGCCGGCGTCAAAAAGGCAAGACTTTCTGTCTTATAAATAAAAAGAAAAACAAAAATAATACCATATCCAAATAACGAGGGAAAGAAAAAAAAAAACTGTAAGAAGAAAACTTCTACGAGCTGACACCTCAACCTCTCAGTGTGTGTGGGTGGGTGTGTGCGTAGAGGACACGCCTTCAGTCGGAAAATGTTGCGTGCACAATTTGCTTTTGGTTTTGGGTCCTTATGGCTGCTGTGTTTTCATGCTGAAAATGCTGTGGGTAAATATCTTGGGTTTGAGGCTCAATTTTTCTTTCCATTCCAGCTTGAAGAGCGCAACAGGCAGCATTTTTTATGAAATCCATGGATCTCGGCATTAAAAAGGAAAACAACCTAAAATAGCTTTATATCAACTTAAATAGGTAGATATAGACGAGGGATAATAGATAGAGGAAGAGAAAGAGATCAATGAGCAGATAGGTAAACATATAATTAGATAGATGTATAGATCTATTAATAGATATATAGAAGAAGAGATATATGTATATATATGGAAAAATGGATAAATATACAGTAAATAGTATAATTTATAAATAATATAAAGATAAAGATAATATATATAATATAAGAAAATGAGTGTATGAATAGATAGTTAGAGAGATATAGGGATAAAAATAAAATAAAATGTATTGGTATCCAAATAACTAGGGATGATAGATAGATAAATAGATCCGTCTAAATTGATAAATATATATATAGATAGGTAAATAGATAAGAGATAGATAGAGAGAGAGAGAAAGAGAGAGAGTGAGAGATAGATATACGGAAATTAGAGTGATAGATAAAAATATGTGTAATTAGACAGTTCTAAAAGAGAGAAACAAAGAGAGCGAGAGAAAGAGAGATTGAAATAATTATAGATAGGTATAGATAGATAAATATATAAATAGACGAAGAATAACGGAAGGACAGACGGATGGATAGCTAGAGAGAGATAGGCATATTGGTGTATAAATAGATAGATGGATAGATGAAAATATAGAAAGATGAAGAGGAAGATATATATAATTATTAGTATAAACTGAGTAATAGATTAATAAAGAGAAAGGGACACATATGAAAAATGCATAGATGTACATATGAATAGACAGATGAATAATGTGAACATCGATAAACAATTAGATATTTAAATGTATAGATAAGCTAGATGATTCGTTATCAATCTCTAACTGTCATTACCATTGTCATTGCCCAAGCGATAGTTTCAATCACTACAAATGCTTTCATTATTATTGACATTATTATTATTATTGGCTGATGAGTTTCATTAAACTGATATGAGATGGGCTCTCTGTGAGAGCTGATGGTATGATTTGCTTCGACTTGAGCCATTGTTGATCCACATGAAATTATGATATTAAATGACGTTTGCCCATGCTTGGAACTGTTAAATATTCTACTCACGAGTGCAGACTATTTGTTGAGGCCGCCTCAACGCAGAGAGTAAGCATTAAAATCAAAGCTGTTGACAAATAACTGAAATCCTTACTGCAAATCCTTGGCAATTTGCAGAACAAGCGTCATAAATCAATTGGGCAAAGAAAGAGGCACACAAAGCACACACACGTGTCCTGCTGCCAGTGAGGGGCCGTCGTGGCATGGGCTACGCACTCATGTGTGTGTGTGTGTGTGCGTGTCTTGCCTGCCTCTGTTACTTACTATACACACACACACACACACACAGAGAGGCACTCACTTACGCACATAATCGTTTTCGTGGCTTAAAATTTACAATTTGCAGATTATTTGCAATTAAATTTTTGGCTCATCTCTAACAACTTCGATATTTTTGTTTAAATATTTGCGCTGTTTGTTATGCTGTTATGCTTTGTTGTCGTTGTCAACACACTCTTACACACACACACATAAGTATATTTTTGTTTACTTTTTTCAAAACGTTTCTCTTTGCCGTATGCTCACCTGCGTGCACTAAGTCCTTAAAAGCTTTCTGAGCCTCCTAATCCAGCCAGTAAGTCGGCCCACACAAAAACGCATTTTGTGGCTTATTTGGTTTCCCTTTCGACTTTTCCTTTTGGCCTCATCTTTGGTTTTCCTTCATGGTTTTTTCTTCTCGTTTGCTCTGCTGCTTCTTGCAACTTGTTGATTTATGAGGCTTACAGCATCCGATAAAAGTGTTTTCTCCACCGATTAGTCATTGCCAAGGGTCAACAGACTCGGGTTATTTATGAAAGCCTATCAATTCACAACAAATTGAATAGAATTGGAAATCGGCAGCTGGAGAAGGGCAGCTCAATTTGTTAGCTTTTGATAGGTAAAATGTGAAACAAAGCTTATAGATTTTCACTTTTCATTTGATCTTAAGACTAAGAATTTATGACTTTAATAATATTTAGTAAGAATCACGTAAGACACTTAGAATTGATTTTGATTTTCCTAAAAATATTTCTGAGACTCTGGGCTTATTTCAAGATAGTTTCTGCTCTAAACTCTTGGCCATAAATTACTTAAATGATTTCGTTTCATGCCCAAGTCGAAGTGACATAAAAAACGAATTAATGGCAAAAATTGCGCAACAATGAACTAAACTTGAGGACAATCACGCCCAAGTATCAGAGGACAAAGTGCAAAAGCATTTTGCAGCAGCAGCACAGGCGAGGGCGCCTGGGTAGGTGGTAGATGGGGCAGCGGGAAGCGAAGACAAAATGCCACTTAAGGCAACTGCAAACAGACAAAAGACGAAGTTCATTTTTTTTTTATCAATGGCAGCAGCGAGTTATAAGCTCCGCTGTGCAAACTGCGGGGTAGCAAATTGATGAGCAGACACACGGAATAGAAATGGAGCGACCCCAAGGCGAAGATGATGAAGACAACAATTGGGTGGCGGTGACAGCAGGCGCAGTGGAGTGTGGCTGCAACATGTGTAAGCCTAGCTGTACGCCCACACACCCCGCTCCCTCTCACTCTCCCTGTGTGTGTGTGTGTGTGTGTGTGGTTTATTGTTGTGCGTGCCAAAATGATTTACGCTTTGTTTGTCAACTTAAAAAGCAAACGCCGGCAACAGGCGAAAAATACCTTAAAGACATTGCACATACGCCGCGTTGTCATTGACAGACAGCACAAAAAAAGAGACACCAAGACTACGGCGACGACTCGAGTGCCAAGTGGCCTGTGGAGCGGGTCGCGCACATAGGCGGTTGTTAGCCGGCAGATCGAGAGTGGAGTGAAATGCTTTTAATTGAATCGCAGCATCCTCGCGCGCCTGGCAACACTTGACAATAGGAAAAAAATTGAGAAAGATTCAGGCGGCAGGCGGAGGGCTGAAGGCGGTAGGCGTAACAAGTTAATTAAAAGAAAACTGTGTGGCACAAATGAAATAAATCTTAGCTCTCAAGTGCCACGCCACCGCCTACCCACGTATGTGTGTGTGTGTGTGTGGGTCATGTGTTGCAGACAATGAGTTTGAATTGTAATTAATTCTTAGCAAGGGCGCACACTTTGTTACTAACTCGAATCCATGATTTATAAATTTAAATTTAAATTGCACTCGGAGGACGGGACTATGAAGAGAGTTGTCTGAAAGCTGCTAAGTGTCAATGGCAGCTGTAAAGATTCCGTGAAAAAAAAAAATTTAATCTATGGCAAGATAGATTATCTATGAATACCTACAAGGAATTGCTTGGCCAACTTATGGCCAGGCTAATATCATATTTGATATTATATATTTATATTACATTTCTATCTGGTATTAGCATTGCCAGCTGTTAATTTTAATAAATGGTAAACAAATCGCATTCGATTTTTACGATGTGACAATCGACCGATGTTTTGGGGGCGCGAGCGCCATAAATGTGTGGCATGCGTGCTTGGCGCACATTTACAGAGTTGTGAGCAATAAATTTGTTAACTTCAGTTTTGCTTTTGTTTTTCCCATGCTTGTTTGGCCTCGTTTCAGGCAAGAGCTTCACACTAACCATCACCGTGTCAACGAATCCACCCCATATAGCCACCTACAACAAGGCGATCAAAGTGACTGTCGACGGGCCACGCGAGCCGCGCTCCAAAACCAGTAAGTATAATTACCACTCAATGGCTAAGCCAGCTCTGTCCCATGACCATGGCCACGATCATGCAAATATTACAATAGATAAAAAAAACTACAGACAAAGTAGAACAGCTCTAGATGCGACAGAGACTTTACTAAAGCTCTTTGCATACACTTAGCATTCTCTTAAGTTATGCCATTTTGTCTCATACTCTGCGTGAGTGAAGAGTGGGGTATATCGAGGCATATAAATTATATGGGAATGCCAGGAGGAAATATTTTTGATTGCCAGATTCGGGGTGTTATGAGAAACTCCTGCTTTGCAGAGACACTTTGCTATATGTGAACAAAAACTAGATTTTCATGGCCTTAGCTTGCCTGTTATCTTGACTTTTTATATAGCTTAGCTCTTCATATATTGCCCTATCATAAAAGAGAAAAAGACTTTTTAGACTTCAGGCCATGATCAGAGTGAGCAGCTGAGCTCGTACACAAAAAGGGGTATCTTCGAGTCGTGCAAGTCTGCCGTTGTCCTCTGTTAGCTAAACGCTGTCGATGCTACGTTTAGCATCTGCCAAATGCATATTTATAAGCATGGAAATATTTTACTTTGCATATGTTAAGACAGCCGAGCACAGACTTAGCTATCAGACGAAACAACAGTTGCAGGAGTTATAGTTGCCGTTGCTGGCACTGCCGCTGCTGCTGTTGTTGTCATTGTTGCCAGTGTAATCTGTTGAGTCCGAGAGCAACAATTCAATCCATGGCATGATTTATATCTGTAGCAGCCAGACTGCAACGCCATGGTTTCTGGTGCCCAAGAGCAGGCAGCACAGGGAACACAGTATGCTGTGGTACATACATAGATACACACACATCCTCACACCCCCCAGACACACACACACAAATGACACTCGGGCTTAGGCTGCTGCTGTCAGACAAAAGGTTATTATTTTATAATGAATACAATCTGCCGTAAAGTTGAAAACTGTTAAATGGCCGACAATTTTTAGCTGTAAACAAGAGCATAGTTAAAGGCTGCAGCGGAGCGAGTTTGCCAGTGAGAGACAGACAGAGATAGAGAGAGAAAGGGAGGGAGAGAGAGAGAGCGTGTCTACCAGCTGATAACATGCACAATAATATGACCTGGCGCATATATGTTGTTAACCTAGATCAAATACGAATTAATTAACGATGTTTAAATATTCTTAGGGCTAGGGCTGACCAAACAGAAGTGATTCGATTGGAAAAAGTTATGCTTCAGCAGAGTTTTAAGTGAGCGAAACAGGGCTGTTTTCGATATATTTAAATAGAAATAGATCACAAAATAAAATTAAGTTTTATTTCGGCTTAACTTTGGCCAAGTGTTGCTTCAAGCCTAAGAAAGTATTAACTCTGTCCGGTCAGGTATAATCCAACTAATTCTAGAATGACTAAGGCGAAATAAAGTCAAGAAGGCAGAGATTGATTCTATTATTGGAATCAATTCTTTAAAAAAAAAAAAAATACTTTTTAGTGCTTACGAAGCAGCTAAGCTGGAGATAAAAAATATTAAAAAAAAAAATAAATAATAATAAATATTATGGATCCAAAGAGACATATAAAATAAATTTGCAGTGATGAAGGGATGAGGAGCTGAATGAATATAGGCTCATATATATTTATATATATCGTATCATTTTTTTGCCTATTTAGTTTTTTTACACTTTCTCATACACTTGACATAAACATGCAAAAGAAAACATTTAGTTAAGGACAGATAATTAAAACTGAAAAAAACTTAGTGTTATCCCTTTTAGGGCAACAACAACAATTTCACTTTGCATTTGGCCAGCGACCGTTCCACTTCTCGACGGATCCACTATCCGGCTTCCGAATGCCGCCCATTGGCAACTGTCAGAGTGAGTAACATTTTATATTAAGACTCATCAAACATGCATACATTTAACATATATAACATGTACTATAAATAGATATATTTTGTAGATTTATGTAAAACTTGATGTCAGCTGCATTTGCATTTCAATTATTGCTTTTCATTTCGCACTTGAGTTGGTGTAAGCACATGCAACAGACGGTGAGGGGGCAGCTGGTGGGGCACGTGGACTGTGTGGGCTGTGTGGTGTGCCCCAATGCGACCGCAAAAAATCACACGAAACGATTAGGGCACAGGCCTTAAAAAAAAAAAGAGAAAATAATGCCAACAATAACAAAAATACAATGTCAGCTTTTAAACCTGCGGCCAGCCAAAACCGATGAGCAGAAAGAGAGAAATAGACCGAGAGAGGGAGATGAAGTAGTGAAAGAAACAAAAAAAAGGCACGCGAAACTATAATTAAATATATGCAGTTAAATGCAAACAAACTATGCGCGTGCGATTAAACAATAAATAATAAAATAAATCTTGGCATCAGTTTTTACAGTCGCTTTAAGCGACTGCATTAATTAGGCGCTCAATTATAAATATTTATATATTTTTTAAATTGAGCCTTGCGGGCGCCGAAAAGTAGGCAACAAAAAAGGAAGAGTTTCAACGCCTACGCAATGCTCTACTACGACTAGAGAGAGAGAGAGAGAGAGAGAGAGAGAGCGAGAGCTAAAGAGCAAAGCCAAAAAATATATTAATATATATTGGATTTTATTCGAATAATTTAGTTAGACTTAAGCTAATAGATAAATGACTATATATGTATACATATATCTCTAGGGTTAATACAGGGTATTAGCATATTATTTAAGTGGCTGTTGTTGTTGCTGCTGTTATTGATATGGCCTGGCTATTAAACTGTTGGCCACTTTATTTAACCAAAGCTTAACAAACAAATAAACGTTGGTCAAACACAACAACAAGAACAACAACCAAAAAAAAGCTTGGACAATTGATATACAAAAAAAAAAAAAAAAAAAGAAGAGAAACGCAGGCGTCAAACAATTTTTATTGCTTTTTAACTGTGCTGGTGTGTGTGAAAGTGAGTGTGTTTGTCGCCATTTTGTATTGGCATAAAGAGCAGCCAGACGAATTATGATTTCAATAAAATAGTTTTTCATGACTGACTGATGACCAACTGCTGGAGCTCGATGTTGGTCAATTTATTAAACATTATGAAAAAAACTAACTTATTATCGATCAAGCGGCAACTCTAACGAATGAAAATATGTATGCAAATATACAGATATATGCTATTGATAAAATACAACATCTCTAAGCACGTCTAACTATGATTTTCCAACTTGAATTCGAATTAAATAAAATGCGATCCCAGTGTCTCTTGTTCCTGTAATTGATTCGTGATTAAGAACTTCTGTAGACTTAATTATTTTAGTATTTTCATTATTTAAGTCTTATATTTATAAATAGAGCCGTTAATTCTTAATATATTCATGATTCATGAGCGAAAAAAAGTCTCTGGCTTTTTATACTAATATATGATCAGCTTTTTAGTGAATTATAGAGTTTATATAGAGTTACAGCAGAGCCAAATTTGTGTTACTACTTAAGAGAGAGAGAGAGAGAGAGAGAGAGAGAGCTCCCAGAAAAACAATTTGCAGTTGCTCAATTCTTTTTTTTTTTTTTTTTTTTTCAAAAATAAATTTTATTTTATTTAAATTTTTTCATTTACTTATAATTCCAATCTTGAAACTATTTTCAGTGATATGTCTCAGTTTTAAATGTAAATTTTTGCTTGAAGGCTGTGATACAGCTTAGGATATTAAAACATATAGCCTATGGTTGATAAGATATTGCATGTAAAGAATTCATAATTTTATATTACGCCAGGCTCTCTAACTTGAAAATTTCCAAATCATAAATACGAATAAATAACAGCCATAGAAGGAATTGTCTTGAGTTTGTTAGCTAATTGAAAACCTCTCTGTAAAATAGTTCTTTAAATAAGCCAAAGTGAACTGTTCTAGGTGAATTTCGTGTAATTATCTGATTTTCTAACTGAAAGAGTTCTTTGAACATCAATAGAAGAATCGAGTCATAGCTCCGCAATGTCTACTCGTAGCAGGCACAGAAACCATAATATATATATATATATATTGAAAACTGTAAAATAAAGAGTTGAATTCGTCCATGCTAATCTATTGCTTCGCTCTCCAAGTGCGAGCAGCTTCAGTTTGTTGAGTTTTGGTCGCCGCACTGTCTGGCGGCATTGGTGAGAATTATAAATCAATAATTAAAATTGTGGGCTAGTTTATTTTATTTTACTATTTTTTGTGTTCTGTGTCTGTGTGTTGTAGGCGAGTTTAATTTAATAATACATTTAAAAATGCATTTATATTAAATTTGATGTTTCCATTTAAATGGCGTATTAATTGATTTACAAAAAAAAAAAAAAAAAAAAACTCCAAAGCCAGCGATTAATGGTTAGTCAAATGTGACAGCAACTTAAATTGACTTAAAATTCTGTTCGTTTTTTAATGTGAGCAGTGGAAACGCGCTTAAACCGAAATGGACTTTAAGGCAAATGGCAATTCAATCAGCGCACAAAATGTTCAGCTGTCAATTTGCCCCGCCCACCGTCTCAAACAGTTGTGCCCAGCCCCTGATTGTCTAGCGCACAAATCAAAATGCAAATGACGCGATTTACAGCCTGACATTTGACAGGCGACATTGCAATCTATGTCTCTCTCTCTCTCTCTCTCTCTCTCTATTACGCGCGCTCTCTCTCTCTCTCTCTCTTCCTCTCGCTTCATACACCGCATCGCCTGTGTGTGTAAATAATGATTACTGAAAGCGTCTGTTGTTACTGATTACCCATAATTTAATTGTAAATATGCAAAAAGCAAAATAACCTGAATTATTTATTAACAAATTTTATTGACAGTCGCTGCTTGACTTAATTACTGCTATATATTTTATTAATTTCGTAAAATAAAAAAAATGAATCCAGTAAAATAAAATAAAAGTTGTATGCATAAAATATCAACTAAGATAGCCTTAACGCAACAGAGAACGGATCATACAATATTACCTTAAAGCAAACCTAAATGAAATTGACTGACTGAGAGATTGAGGTGCAAAGATATCCAGATTCCACATGAAGCTTTGAGACAATATATTAAATATAATATTTGATAAACTTGTGAATGTGAGTGTGAATGTGTCGAGGTTACGCAGGTTAATTTCATATTGTGTGAGCTACAAAGAATTTAGCTAAATTCACATTCGTTTTGCATAATTAATATGAATATTAAAGTAACTCATCTAAATTGGAATAAGTCACTTGAACCTTATTTGCCTACCAAATATCAACATCAAGAGCAAAGGATATCTTTATATTAACTTTAATATACTATTTATGAAAAAGGTAACTAGAATCACTAGAAATACTACAATTAAAACTGTATACAACAAGTTAGAGTACCGCAGTAGATGCGTGAAATACCAAAGCCCTTCGAGCTGATATGCCAATGAATTCTAAGCTTCTTGTACGCATTTATAAAATTTACATACATATACATTAGGCATTACTAGTCTGCATCGTTTTTACTTCATTGTTGTTTGCTTTTAGATCTACGATTTGAATACCATTTTTACCGCTTGCTTATGACCTATGTGTCTCTCTCCAAGTCTCTAGTATTAGTCGTCTCTAGTGGCGTGACGGTATTCAAAACAAGAGTATACATAGTACGCATATTTATTATAAAATCATCCAATTTCATAGTTAATCATTATATTTTTAATGGTACATACTGTGGTCTTTAAATTTGTAAATAATTACTATCGATAATTAAGAAATAAGATGAGCTATCAATAAAAATGATAAATTCGTAATGCAAATGATATATATGAATTTATTGTACAAATTTCTAGTCTGAGATTCGATTTCATGAAAATAAAGGAAATAAACGAGCGACGAATGAACGAATAGACGCACGGACAGACAGACAGAGTTAATTCCACTCAGGTCATCATCCGGATCAATACTTGTATAAGTGCAGCATGCCTTCTTCTGATTGCTAGAGATATTTTCACAAGACCATCATAGCCTCAAATCCCATTTTGAATGGGTTCAGAGTACCAATATTTCTGTAAATGAAATCCACCAGGGATTTCACTTTGAATTAACTTTTTTTTAATGTGTTCAGCGCAGAATTATCATTATAGTTTGTTCGATTCGGAATAACACTTGTGTTCAATTAAAGTGAGTTTTCCTTGGGCGTTGCGTGAGCTGGTGATATTTGCCGCAATTGGATTTGGCTTGGAAACACATGTTGGCTCGTGTGTATGTGCATCAATCGTGTTGGCTTGTTAATAATTCAGTTACAAAATATGCGCAGAGAAAGTCAATCTGTGTGACAACAAACATCAGACAGCAGACCGAAAGGCCAGCAACAAAAAAAAATTGAAAAACGAAAAAAAACGTATGAATAAAATGAAAGCAACAACAACAAAAACGGCGAGCTGTACACAAAAAGCAACGTAATTAATGGAGGTAGAAGCATTTAAGCCAATAGCATTAATAAAGCCACCACAAAATCAATATCCGGATACGAAAATGCGCCCGTCGCCTATAAAAACTAATTAATAATTTCCGAATGGGCTATTAATTAAGCCTAATTATCTGTGCATGAGTCTGGACCCGCAACGTGGTCTGTACTTTATCCGAAACCAAATTTCCCTTCTCGCCCGCCCCCGGCCAGCCCGTTGGCGGCGCCTAACCTAACGTTGGCATATTTGGGGCCACTGCCACTGGCAGCTAGCGCCACCTACCGGCCGTGTTTGCGGCGTTTACATTGGAACGTTATCTCGCTGGCGCGGCCGTCGCATCAAATACGTTTGTAATTTTTATGCACGGCTCCAGCCAAAGTCCCGCATAATGGCCGTGATGGAGCTGCAATTAGCGGCCCACATGTGCCATAAATTTAAGCGACCCACCACCTGGCCCCGGCACAAGCCCCACCAGGCCACCAGCTGATTGAGATAGGAGACAGGTAGATGGTGTCAAAGGGTTGCACTTATCGACGATTATTCAACCTGACTCTCTGGACGTATTCTGTTGCATTGCCCATTGCCTTTGCTTTATTCGCATCGATTATGATTTTGTCGCTTCTGTGTGTTTTGTTGCATTGATTTTGCGTTTTCTTTTGCGTTGAGTCCAAATGTTCGTTGTACACTTCATCTGCTGCGTATTCTAGTTTTTATCACGTTCTTCTCTTTGTTTGTTTTTTCCTCATCTCGCTCACACATAAAATCTAACTGAAACATATATGAACAAAAAATCATAAATGAAAAAAAAAAAACAAAAAAAAAAACATAAAAACATGAACGATACCAACAACAAAGATATGTCCCAATTTGGTTTAGGTGCCAGCAACACGCATTGGGGCTATGGATCGGCGGCGTCTGCCTACTCGCCCTACTTGGCCAGCAGTGGACTCTCCTCCTGCACCACGCCCACTTCAGCACAGTTCAACAATCCGGCCTTGGGCTTCACCTGTTCGTCGAACGATCAAAGCAACAACCAGGACTTCAGTGGCGCCACCAATCGCGACTGTGTGCCAAGTAAGTCGAAGCCTGCTCGAAATTTGTTTATAATTTCTATTATATAAGTAAATAAATAAATGAGCAGCAAGCTCTTATACATGTTGCACTCTTCTAAGTACCGAAAGCCCATTTTCAGTCCAGATTCAAGTTTAAATGGTTGTCAAGTAAATTTCATCGGCAATCGATGTTTATTGATTGTAAATTAAATTGGAATTGCATAGTTCAAGCAGTAAAGGAAATTGAGACGAAAACGATTCATCTAAAATAAATAAATAAAAATACAAAAAGAAAGAACCAAAGGCCTGGCCATATGCTATGCTGAGTCTCATATAATTTTATATTTCTCTTACTCGCAGAAGAAGAAAATGGCTCACATTCAAAGTCTAAAATATCTATAAAGAAAGTCAAAAAACATGCTATATAATAATACAAGATACAAAGATACATACATACATACATGCAAAGATACATTTCTATCCTTCTGTCAGTGACAATTTATGATTATTGATCGTAAATTGAAATCAAGCAATCAATTAGAATAAATTTAGAAGCAGCTGGCTAAGCACAAAGTTAATCATTTCAGCAGCGATAATATCAAGATACATTTCTTTCGTTCTCTCACCTGCCTTCGAAATTTCTTGATTTAAAATTAAATTAAATTCTATGTTTTAAGCAATCAATAAGAAGAAGAGAGTGGCTCATATTTCAAGCTCAAAATACTTATAAAGAAAGAAATAAGTTCTGGCCATATGTTAAAATCTTTTCATGCAACAATAAGTCTGAGTCTAGACTCAGATATAGATATAACTTTATCTCATTCACAATAGTTGTTTATTGATCTTAAATTGAATTAAAATGGCGTTGATAAAAAATCAACATAATAAAAATCAACAAATTAGGAAAGTGGCTCATATTTAAAATCTAAAATATCTATAAGGCAAGAAAAAAGTTCTGGCCATTTGCTAAAATCATTTCTTGTTGCATGTCTGAGTCTCAGTCTAGATAAGCTTCTTTCTTTCTCTCAGTAACACTCAATGTTTACTGATCGAAAATTGAGTTTTAAGTATTTAAATAAATAAGTTCAGGCAATCAAGAATAAGAAGAAGAAGAAGAATGTGTATCCCAAGTACAAATATGTATAAATAAAGTCAAAGATCTAGGCATATGCTAAAATATATTCTCGGATCATTAAGTCTGACCTACGAAATATTTCTATCTACATATTCTTATTGATAGAGAATTTCATAGTTCAAGCAATCAAGCAAAAGAGGAAGAAAGTGGTTCACATTCAAAATCCTAAATATCCAATAACATATAAACTAAAAGTTAAAGCCGTATGCTATTATCCCTTCAAGAAGTCTCTTAAGCTAAAAGCAAATCTTATCAAGCCAGATTAGCTGCCTCAATCATTCAGTCCTCAAGTATTGCGCCTATACCAATACCTTCTCATATTTGAATCGTTTTCGTTTCTTTGACGCAGTGCTGCCGGACTCGACGGCCAGCGACTTGGATCAGCATCTCAGTAGTCTGGTTGGGTCGACCAGCGGACAGATGTCGCATCATAGCCTGTTGGGCGCCAGTGGACAGACTTCCATAACATCAACGGTGAATGGCGCGAGCGCTGGCAGCGGCGCCACCGCTGGCAGTGCAGCGGGCGCTGGCGGCGGCGGCGGCGGTGGTGCCAATTCGATTCTGGTGCCTCGATATCACACCAATGCCAGCAACGAGTACAATGTGCATTCCAGCCAGAATGGGCCGCGCAGCCTGAGTGACAGCTCGCAGGCCGAGTCACCGGTGCAGGAGGATCTGCTCTCCACCAATACACCGAATCTGGGCAGCGGCAGTGGTGCTGGCGCGAGCAATGGCGGCGCCACCAATGGGGCGGCCAGTGCAGCGGGCGCGGGCAGCGGTGGTGCGGCGGGCGCTTCAGCCGGCGCAGTCAATCCAGCAATGCTGGGCGCCAATCAAAACTTTCCGGGCATTGTGAACCAGGCACAGCATGCATCTGCCTCGGCCTATGGCGGCGGCGTGGGTGTGGGCGTGGGCGGCGGGCATGGCAGCGGCGCAGGCGCTACGGCCGCCGGCTGCAATGGATCGCTGTACCCGGTGCTGCCGGCCAGCCTGCTCTACTCGCAGCTGTACACGGCCGCCAATCAGTCGGCGCACGGCTTTCACTCGCACACGCTGCCGGCGCACGCGTCGCCCAACTCGTCCGTGCACGGCGAGCTGCAGAGCGTCATGGATCACATCAGCAATGTGGGCGTGCGGCAGCAGCATAACATCATGACTGGCGGCGGCGTCGCGCATCCCGGCGATCTGACGTTGATTGGCAATTGCGGCGCGTCGGTGAGGAACATCGAGGATGGGAACACAAATCGTCAGGTGGCCGCGCTCGCTGCCCATCGCGGCCACCACAACCCAACTGACAACGGGGGCAGCGTCTGGAGGCCATATTGAGGTCAGGTTCTGTGGTGCGGCTCCGCAGTTCTTTAGTGCCACGAGCACGACGAGGGCCGAGCGGCGGAGAAGCAGCACGAGCTACTGCAATGCAATGATAATGGGCGTGGGCAACGGGATCTGGGCGGGGATGGAAGCGGGTGTGGGGGCGTGGGTTACTGAGTGTAAATTCCTGTACATACATTTTTTGTTTTTTTTTTTTTTTTTTTTTTTTTTTTTTTCGATAATACCAATGATAAGCAAGAAGTTTTAGTAGAATTTGTTGGAGTTCGCAAAACTCAAAGCTAAAAATAAATAAAAGAATAAAAATTAAAACGAAAGCAAAAAGAGAAAAAACTAAAGAAAAAGGAAAATATATAAGAGGAGAAAACTACTTTACGTGTGTATAGCGTAGCAGCATAGTGAAAATTACTTAACTAGCAAATGGATGGTGCGAGACAAAGGTAAAGTTTCAGAAATGCTTTCGCCTCGAATTTCGAATTGGGGCGCCGAGCAGATTTGCAATAGAATTTTAGATACTTTTAACAGCTCGCTTAGGCCGAGCCAGACAACAGAGTAATTGTCATGGAAGCAGGGAGCCCCGACGGAGAGAAACTAATCCCCATCACTACGAATTCTAGATTCGCAAAAGCATCGCATTGACACGATGATATATAAATAACATTTGTTTTTTTTTTCGTAGTTGTTCTCGATGTTTATGATATAGGCCCTCTCGTTTAGATGTTATGTCTCTCTTCGTTTTCAGTGCATTCCCTTGATTTGACAAGTGTAAATTACTGTATAGCAAGGATTTGGAGTAGAAGGAGAAGCAGAGGTGGAAAGTGAAATAGAAAGAGAAGTCGAGTGGCAGTTGAGCTGGTAATGAAAGGTAATGCGAAGAGCCGTTGTATATGAGTTCCTAAGCCGTAATCCATGTTCGTGAATTTGTTTACTGTTTTCATGTGCTTCGATATGCGTGTGTCTGTACTTTAAATGTGTATAAATCTGTGCAATGTAAGCTAAATACTATTTAATCTATGTATACGTAATATATATATATATATATATATATATATATATATATATATATATATATATATATATATATATATGAATGGATAACTATGCAAAAACACTTATAAATAATTGTAATAACATACGTTTTTTTTGTCTAGTTCATAAAGCCCTAGCACCTAAGTGAATGGCAGCATTATTGGCTAAAAGTTTCAGAGCATAAATGTTTCGATCATGAATAGAGGAGATGTTTCGATGAGAAACGATCTAAACACGATCTAATTGCATTACATAAACTTGACACACACATACAGTATCGCTAACTTCAAGATTTTCGAAAGTTGTCAAACAAAAAACACACATATATATATATATATTTATTTATATATATATATATATATATATATATATAATATAAAAACAGTCGCCGCATAAGCGCCACAGCGTCGTGGCATTAGTCTTAGAGATCTACTCATTTGCAAATGTCCAGTAGCACATATTTTTTTTTTTTAAATCAAAGTTGACACTTAAAAAATATAATATTTAAATATATATAGAAAAACAAAAAACTGATCGTAAAGTATAATTGATGTATACCAAAAAAAATAAATAAAGAAAAACTAAAAAAAAGAAAAACACAAAAAATTAGCAATAAAATAAAAAAAGAAAATAAAAACTTTGTGTATAAATAGAAAAGCCAAGTCGAATCTGCTTATCGAATTTGAATTTTGCATGAACATAGCCCTAGCTATATATATATATATTTGTACGGTATATATATAGCTTACATAAATATATATATGGAACATTTTTGTGCACTAATAATTCCATGTAATTAATTGTAATGCAAAATTTGATTTGAGGCAAACGATTTCAAGCAAATACCAAAAAGAAAACAAAGTAAATCTAAACAAGAACAAAAAATGATCAGAACTATTTAATTAAAGAAATACATTAATAAAATCATTATGGAAATTAATAACAATTAAAAACTGTTTTCATGGGGGTTGCAACAGATTCGATTCTCACATTTTTTTTTTTGCCATTAAATCTGACTGGAACTCTGCTTGAAGTCTTTATTGGCTTTTATCTTGAAACTGTTCAGCTTAGCTGAGCTTCGGGTCTGCTGTTACCGGTGAATGGTGGGCGGGCGCGCAATACAAATTGCTTGCCACTTTTTACGACACAATCGGGACAATTGGCAGAGGTAAAATTATATCGGCGACGAGGTGAGCAGCATCTAGCTGCGGTTTAGATTGGCGGACTTCGTAATTTTCCGCTCAATTTATTTCACATTGTGGCATCCAATTAAGCTGCAAACCAGCAGCCAGTCAGGACAAGTGCGCCAGCGAGCCAGCGGAGCAGACAACGTTTATGTTCGGCTCTAGTCCCATGCAAAGGGCAAAGCATCACGATGTCAGCCACTGAGTGGAAATGGAGTCGAAATGCTCAAATACTTTCAGCTATAACCGCAATAAGTTAGTTAGCTCTCGCTCTGCCTGGCTGACTGAGTGAGGTGCGGTGAGGTGAGAATGTGGGCTGACTGAGTGAGCTACTGCACATTTCGTCAGCTCATGCCACAGAGTTGAGATTCTTATTTTATTTTCGTCTGGGGCCAAGTTTTAATCATTTTATTTGTGTCTACTTATAAGAATTCTAAAGATGGTTTGCATAGCAAATTAGCAGTCAGCCAGCGCCCTGAAGTATGCAGCAAAAACAATTTCTGACTACCCCCAAAAGCCATTACTCAGTGTAAGTGTGTGTGTGTGTGTGTGTGTGTGTGGATGTGTGGCAGCACTGAATAATTAAAAATGTTACCCATTACTTGCGTCGCTTGATAAAATTTCAAACAAACATAGTACGAAAGAGAAAAGAAGAGATAGATAGAGAGAGAGAGAGAGAGAGAGAGAGAGAGACAGAGAGAAAGGCACACGCACACACACCTTCATATGTCTTTGGGAACGACTCAAGAATAGCTTAGCTGCATGGAGACTGTGAAACCACTTGAGATGCTGTCTGCGAAAACTCATTCAAAATGACTCTCTCTCGCTCTCGCTCTCTCGTTCTCACTCTCTCACTGTGTTTTCATACTATCTGCCTGGCTGCGTGTCTCGCATATTAACACTTTTCATATGAGCAACAAAGAGTCCCTTGGCAACCGCATTGACTGATTGACGAACCGACTGACTGACTGACTGACTGACTGCCTGAAGCTGACTGATGTTTTGCCTGTTGCCATACACAATAGAGCATAAAGAATATACCTAACAATTATTGTTATTAATATGTTTGTATAATTCTTAACAATAATTAGAGCTCGCAGCATTTGACAGATCAACGGAGTTTAGCTGGCGCTAAGTGCACGGCATGTTCTAGTACATAAGCCCATTTGCTGTTCCCTTAATTAAGGCGATAAAGCTGAGCGCCTAACCGACGGCGTCCTAATTAAATTTAATTAAAAAATATCATTTGAGGAGTATGTTCGAGCGGGTATGCAAATTAGCGAACAGCTTAAGAAATTACTCAAAAAAATATATATAATATTTATGTATATACATATACGATATGGGACGGGGTTGCAACCCTGAGGTACTCTGCTGTCATACGTAACGACAATCGGCTTTTTGAGTCGCTTCATTTGTTAAAACTTTGTGTCTCAATTATGCAAGTGATGAGCATGGGTGTGCGTGTGTGTGAGTGTGTGTGTATGTGTGTATAAATTGTATGATGATACCAATTAAAGCCACTCACATGACAGCAACCGTCGCTGTTAGATGCAAAGACCTGGCGCTCGCTTAATTAGCAACACCTTCAACAAATTCCAAACTGCGCCCCCCATCCCCCAGCAGCTCCTTGAGGAGCGGCGGAACAAACTTTTTAATTATGTGATAATATATTTAACTTGTTTATGCAGCCCCACACATAAACCAGGCGAAAAGAGTGGGTGCTCGGTGGGTGGCTTGCGCCGTTGCTGCTTGCCATATTGACGCAGTCGAACACAACTCACAAAAGATTGAAGCAAACTTAAGCTTAAGCACACAGAATATGAAATAGTCTGTGCTTAATGCAGCTATATTTTGTGAGAAAGAAGTTAAAAGAGTACAGCGCAAGACATTAGATTAGGCATTTTAATTGGAGTAAAAGGCAGGAGGAGTCAGTGGAAGGAAGCCAAGGAAATGATTTTATTTTTCATTATTTAATTTATTATTTTTCTTCATGCAAAGTAGATCTAATATGCATGCCATATATATGCCATATACTACATACTATATGCTCTAGTCGGATCTGGCTGTTATCTGTATGCATCTATGTATAATAATAATATATCAAATCTTTTCAGGCTTCACTCTGCAAATATCTGCCTCGTTCTCGCCTTATCTATTGCCATTTAGCGCATTTGCTGACATTTTTCTGACACCCTTTATACTTTATAAGTGTGCATAAGAAATACATAAAAATACTTGCAATCCCACAAATGAAATACAATGATAAAAAAAAGAAAAACAAGAGCAACATTTCAAATGAGCAAAAAAGTTGCGAATGGCTTCCAAATGGACTCTGAAGCTGCAGGTGAATGGCCAGCAAAATATTGCAGAGATTTTGGTCGGCGCAAATTATGCGACGACTCTCTCTCGCGCTCTCTCTCTCTCTCTCCCCCCCCCTCTCTCTCTCTCTCTCTTACTACCTTTCTTCCACTCACTCTCCTTTGTCTTGTTGCTGCATTTGGAAATCTGTTGCCGCAACTCGCGTTGTTCGCAACGCGCAAATATTTAACGGCTGCTACATATGTGCACCCTGCCACACACACACACACTCACACACACACGCGCACACACGCACACATATGCACACAAACGTTGGCGCTGACTAAAAGGTATGAAAACATTCTTTGCTGTGGTTTCCATTGTTTTTCTACATTTCCGTTTGGTTGGCGTTGCATTTTTGGCATTCGCGCTTTGATAGCCTCCCCGGTGGCAATGGCAATCGCAGATCGCAGGTCGCCGGGCGCCGGGCACCGGCCGCCGGTTCGCATGGTTTACGGTTCACCGTTGCCCAAATGAAAGGATAAATGAGCTCAAAGTTACATTTCTCTGTGCATTATTTGCCCTGTCATTGCTATTGGGCATTTGAATAAATCGAATGCCCACACGCGCCTGATAAAGCGAAGGAATTAGAGTTTATAGACTGTATTAAGTATGACTGTATAACAGTACGACAGTATACCAGCATCGTATATATATCGATCCGAGCTCGATAAAAATCGATTTCGTACAGGAAATTTGTGATTTTGCTATGCTCGAACTGTTGCTCTCTTCGGCACGATAGTTAAGCTAAGACCATTTACAGTTGCTTTATCAACTAATTGAAATGTATTTCAGCTGCACAACTCCTGTTTATCTGAGCCAGGCCCAAGGCCCAAGGCACAGGCCCCAAAGCCCACGGCCCACGGCCCACGGCCCTCGGCCCACGGCCCACACCCACCGACCAGTCGACAAGCAATCATCGGCCACATTTGTGTTTAGTGTTGGCATTGCAATTTTTGGACAAGGCAAATAGATGCGCCAGTCTGCCAGATACGGCAGAGTGGGACGGCGGGAGACTGGCAATGCTGCCAGAGGAGGTCGAACAGAACTGTCAGACAAATCAAACTCAACTCTCAGCGATTGGAGCACGTTTTCAATATGGTTTGTTAGTGTGGCCACCACGGCGTTGCTGCTGATGAATGTCGATGTGACTGCGAATGTGACTGTGACTGTGTGGATGCGTATGTGGGCAATGGATGGATGTACACATGGTGGAGCTGTCAGCCGTATATAGAGAGGGTTTGATGTCACCTTATTTTGAGGGCTGCTGGTTCGGTTTTTGGTTAGTTTTTCGAGCATCGCCCAAATGCCGAATATTGATTTGAATCAATTAATTCGTGCGGTTGTCGCTGGAATTACTCCCTCGAATCTAATTAATTTTAATGCTCCAATACATACAGCACTTCGCACACAGACACAGACAAACATAGACGACAGTTTGGCAACGTTTTAGTTAGTCGCAACGAACGAAAATGTATATTGAAGTCGAATTATGCAATTTGCTACTAAATTGATTGCATTTGCACAGCTGCAGATTTAGCTGGGGTAAGGAAAGAGATGGCCAACGCAGCCAGCCAGAGAGAGAGAGAGAGAGAAAGAGAGAGAGAGAGAGCAAATATTAGAGAATATGGTATATAGTGCAACTAACCAAATATATATATGTTATATATATATGAACGAAATAAGATTATTACATAAAATAAAGAATAATATGAAGCAGAGAAAAACTAATAAAGTGTTGGATCTTTAAAAAGTATGCATGGAATGAGATAAGTCTATGCATCTCTGCGATGTGATTAGTATAGACTCTAGCTATAAGTATGTATATATGTGTGTGTTTGTGTGTGTATATATGTGTAGCTACAGATAAGAGGAGAGTTGCATATAAGAGCAGCATTCAAGTACAAAGACTGACAGACAGCGGCTTAATTTATAAATTTATATATTTAAATATATATATATATATATATATATATATATATTCGTCTCTTTCTGCCTCACCATATCATACTGCTCTTTTATGTAATTTTTTATGAATTCAAAAAGTGATATGTGCCCTCTTCCAAGATATTTATGTATATATATTATTATATTTATTAATGCTACCCTTCTATTCGATTCTCATGAGTTCAGAAAAAGGAACTGCTCTTCATGTTCATTTCTGTGTATCTCTCTCTCACACTCTCTCTCCAACTCTCTCTAAAACTCTCTCTCATACTCTCTCTCTCAAGCTCTCACACTCTCACTCTCTCTCTCTCTCTATCTTACTCTCTCTCTCTCTCTTTTTCTCTCTCTCTCTCTCTCTCTTTCTCACTCTCTCTCACTCAATATATTTATGTATATCTTCATAAAACTTAACTCAAAAATAACTGCAAACACGATTTATTGCTATGATTTATAATTTATAATTTATGGGTTATTATTATAATAATTATATAGTACTGGCGCCTAAAAAATTGGCAATTCTATTCAAATTACTGCAAATGGTTGAGACTTATTGAGACTCATTGTCATTCAATATAATAATAAGTATTAAACTACTATAAAAATATCACAATATAATATTCTCTTTGTATATTCACTTTTGTTTCCATTCATCCATAAATATTGCATTACAAATGCTGTTTGTAGCTGAAAAGCATTTGGATTTCTCTCTAAATAGGGTATTTAATTTTCGTTTTATGCAGCTGCATGATTTCATTTATTTGTGCATATTTATATTTTAAATTGGCGGCAAAAATCATATTTCATATTTAATAAAATGCGCTGCATGCATTATTATTATATTCATTATATTAAGCATATTTCTATTATTTTCGGCTAGAAGCAATCAAACTGTTAAACATTCAAAGCGCTGACCACTCCAGCCAAGCGCACAAAAAGTGAAACTCGTTGCGTTTACCGCACAAAAGGTTAACCCACACACACACACACACATGCAGGCACACACATGCAGGCACACACATACAGTCACACACTGGCACACATTGTTGTTGTTCATGTTTTTGGCAGCTGCAGCCGCGACTATGGCACCAAAAATGATTTTGATTTTTGGCAATTGCAAAATAAATACGATCATTTTAAAACAAAATGGCAACAACAATGTGTGCCTGTGTGTGCCAGTGTGTGCCAGTGTGTGTGTGTGTGTGTGTATGATATGATTTGAATACATTTTGGGGACCCGGGCAGAATGATTTGAAATCGTTTTGCGGTTTTTACGAGTTGCAAATCATTTTAATTAAAATATCAAAATTAGAAAATGGAAAATGATTACATTATTCATTAGTTTTCATTACGCATGTTTATTTATTAGCAAACATTTGTGGCTCGTTGCACTTTTCGTTGCGCTCACTGCATGCCTGGCGCCATCTAGCGGCGCCTGTTGCTCCCAAATGAGCAGCCGAAATCAAAAACGAAAAAAGTGAAACGAGAAAAAAATAACGAAGCGAGAAGAAAAAATATCATAAGCAACACGATTTTCATAAGCAGCGAAAAGCTTGCAAAGTTTTCTTGACTTTTCTTGCTGAGCAGCAGCAGAAAAAAAATGACTTCCGCAATACTTGAGGGTTGCCCTGCACAAGTGTGTGTGCGTGTGTGTGTGTGTGTGTGTGTGTGTGTGTGTGGGTATTGCTGCGCGTCTGCGCATAACTTTTAACTTAGACATTCACCCCCTTTCACTTGGAGTCACGACCTGACTCGGCGTTGCCTTGGCACACCAAGTCCAAGACGTTGGCCAAGGCGCAACTTTGCAGCGCTTGGCGCAATTTTTTTCTTACTTTTCGCAACCAGCTGCTTTTTTACAGTTATGTTGCCGCACAAAGCTAACAGATGGCGCCAGCGAAAAGCTTTGCGCTGCTCAACATCTTAAGCGAATTCCTTCTTTATTTTTTTTTTTTTTGCCTATTTTCTAAATATTTTCCATTTTTTTTGTTTATGCATTTATTTTTGGCAAATGTTTTCTTATGCATGTTCCAAGAAATCGCCATTATTTTATATGCACACACACACACATATACGTGCACACACTCACGCTTTAAGGGTAAGTCGCACACAGAGAGACGCCTCATGCTCTGTTCGAGCGTAAGGCATTTCGACCAATTATAAGTTGTGGTTAACCGCAACATTTATTCAAGAAAATGTTCGGCATATGCCTGACTGGGCGTGCGTGCGAGCAGGCAGGCAATAGTTCAAGAGCGGCAAGGGCTGGGTTGGCTGAGCGAACTGGAAGCGCGTCTGAGGCGGAATGACGAGTGAGTTGTGGGTCTGGATAACTGGAAACTAGAAAGCTGGAAGCCTCATTGAACTCAGCTGTAAATGCTGATTGCTGTGCATGAATTATGATTTTATTTTTTAGTCAATTTTATATAGTAAACTAAAATTAATAGTATAATTCATAGATTCGATTGCTGTTGTAGGTAATTTTATTAGTTCACATATTATTTATTTTGTATTATTTTTATTATTAGATTACCTACAACAAAATGTAATTTATTTATTTAAAAATTTATTATTATTTATTTTTTATTACCTTTATTATTAGATTTTATTATTATATTCTATTAAATTTGTGGAATATATAAATACATTAAATTAAATTTAAATTAAATTAGAAAAACTCTTAAATAAAAAAAAAAAACTAATCTTATATAATTTTGCAATAATATTTATTTTACTACAAATTGCAAAGATATCTTTAAAAAGTCTTAAGTTCATATATATTTTTTTTTTATTGGAAATAAATAAATTTGCAACACATTAAGCAAACTCCTTAAGAGCTCAAAGTCCCTTATACGTTGATAAAACTTCTCAGTTTTGTTGCAGCCTTATCTTATCTGTCGGTGGCATTAACATACAGGGTGTAAGCAACTGAGCTCAGTGCCATGGCATGTTGAATTAATAGTTTTGCGAGTTGAGACGAATCGCCCTTTGAGTTGGAAACCGCCGGCAATATGTCGGTGCAAAGGCAGACACCTTAGTTTGGCAGGGCGCCACGGCTGGCTGGGATGCCGGGAAGCCAGGCGAACCACAGGGCCAACGTAGCGACATTAGTTTAACGTAAAATCCATTAAAAATCCATTCTAATATATGTCACGCTAAGGCAGCGCATGCCACAGCGCATAATGAGTGACGGGCGGTCGGTGGGGCGGCTGGTGTGGCTGAGGCGGATGGCCTGCCTCAGCTGACAGCTTAAAATAAGATACCACATACTCTTTGTGCGCTGTCTTTGCACATTTCCCACTTTTGCAGCTCTCACAGTTTTGCCACTTTTTCGCTTTTCCACTTTTCCGCTTTACCTTTCGGCTTAAGTGCGACGATGCCATTTTTCAGCGAGCCACAGTGAGACGCGCGGCGGCATGGGCATGGGTACGGGTACGGGCACGGGCACGGGCGCAGGCACGGGCGCGGGCCAAGTGGTTGCCACACTAATGAAACTACGAGATTGAGGGACGAGCATAAAGCCAAAGCAGCTTCAATGTGCTACTGCCAAAAATTTGGCATTCTCATCAAGTGCCCCAGGCCCCCACCGCCAACGCCAACGAAAAAGCCAAACAAGCGCCAGCCCGCAACAGACGCAGCATGTTATAGCCGCCGCTTTTTATTGATTTCATAAAATTTTTATTAATAAACATTCGTGAAATATCCTGGCTTCAGCAAATTGAAGCACTGCGGAATTTTTTAATGGAAACAGAAAAAAAAAAAAAAAATAGAAAAAAGAAAAAATAAAATAAAAAGAAGAAAACGAATTTCAAACCAGCAACAACAATAGCAACAATTGAGCGCAAATCAGCGTAATAAAATGTGCCAAGTAGAAGCAGCTGAAGAAGATGAAGTTGCTGCCGACGAAGTTGCTGTTGAGCTGCTGCTGCTGCTGCTGCTGTTGCTGCTGGTCCTGTGGAAGCGGAAGCGCCAGCAATTAAAATGGCGCTTGGCCCCGTCGGCCAAAAAGACTTCAAAAAATGCCAAAAAGTTCAAATACTAATGAATTATCCTTTATTAGGATAATGTATGATGTGGTTCTCTGAAGAGTTTGGCTCTTCACGCAGCAACAACAACAACAAACAACGTCGACAAGTCGAAAATGTTTCGCTGGCTTTTACACATATTTACAGCAGCGAAGAGTCCATTTGTTTTCGAAAACAGCTTGAGCAGTGAGAGGCGAGCTCAATAAATGTATATATATATATATATATTTATATATACTTAAATATATTGGCCAAGTGGAAGACAGTTGACTTTGCAGAGTGTTTGCTGTTCGTTGCTGAGTTGTTCTTCAGCTGCTTTGTAATGGAGCTGGCGCTGCGAACTTATCTCCGCCTAGGGTTGCAGGCAGTTGATGGCGCTGGTGGCTGGCTGGGCTGGTGGGCTGGTGGGCTGGCTTTTGGGGCAACTGCGGCTAGGATACTGTTGGCAATTTATGAAAAGAGCCAAATTAATCAGACTAATAACGAAAACACGCCGACGAAAAGGCGGCTGGGCCAAAAAAGAAATGGCTTGAAAAGTCGAAAGCGGGTGCGGATGTGGATGTGAATGAGGAGCTGAATGGGGATGCGAATGGGGATGCGGATACGGATACGGATGCTACTACGGTGAAGTGCTCTGACGAAGGCAACAACAACAACAACGAGCAGCAAAAACTTATGCAAAGTTTTCTTAATGAAAAGATTTACGATGGCAATACTCAAAATTAGCAAAAACTGAGGTTGTGGTAAACAATAAGCGCTGGGACGAGCTGACAGCGAGAGTGTTGGCGCTGATGGGGCTAGGGGCCATGGCCGGCCGGTCTATAGTATTTGTTGCCTGGCTGGATACTTATAAAGTTTTTACTGCCAGTGCAGACTCCACCACCGCCAGTGGTTGAAATAACAAACTTTATGAGAAATTTGTGGACCTTCTTGTAGTCTTTTTTTTCTTGTTCCAGTTTGTTGCTATTGCTGCATGGCCTGGGGCAACTGACCAGGGCTGCACTCATTTTTGTGGTCAGCTGTGGGCAGTCGATGGAGCTCACTGGCCCAGCCCGGCCCAATTAGCATTCATCTTTGAATACATTTACTTTTATCTATATATATATATATATATATATATATGTATATTATTATTTTATTGGAGTGGCAAAAAAAAAGCAATCGAAAAGTAAACTAAATATAAAATTAATAAACTGCAACCTGCCTGCTGCCATGGCAACCTGCAACCAGAGCTGGAGCATTGCGGACAAGGCTTAGAATTTAGCTAACAAATCCCGCAAGCCAGCAGAGGCCATTGTGCACAGTCCTTGGAGCAGAGATTATTAAAATAATTCGCATGACATCAATTTCACTCGATAAGCAACAATGATGCAGCTGCAAGTGATCGACTAGCAGATACCCAATACTCGCCTGAATTAATTAAAGTTATATATTGTCTATGGTTAAGTGTTATATTAATTGATTAAAGTGATAAGCAATAGCTTATGCTTACATTTACATATTTTGATACTGTTATAGGTGAATCCATTCTTTAAGTCATTAGAATAACTCTTCAGTAGGTAAAAGACGAAAGACATCCATTAAGTTAAATAAGCCTAGATACCGTTTGGCTGAGGACTATCGAGTGAAATTGAAGTAAATATATAAGAAATAAGCGAATTTATATACTTAATTTCATAAATCTTCACTTGAGTCACTTAATCATGATCAGAATGTAGTTTATCCAAATATATATATATTATCAAAGACCGATAAGCCATATAAACTAGCGACTGCCTGCGTAGATGCCAGTTGGCTGGTGACTATCGATAGGTCTGGTATTAACAGTTATGAAATTAATAGAGTAAATCCACTTTTTCAACTACATTTGGATCTGTCACTCATAAACAGAATATAGCCTTTATAGATGAAAGACAAAACTATAATTAAAGACTTCCAATAAGCCATATAAACAAGCTGCTGTATGCATAACTCCTACTTCAATTCAATCAATCCAAATTATTTTTCTATCAATGGAGTTCACTCCAGTCCAAGCTGTGTCCTGAATTAAAGCAATTTTGTAACTCCAACGCAAAAACCTCTTCTCAGTTCCATATTCAATTTGGACTACTTTTATTATACGAACTCAACATGCAGCGCCGTCAGAGTCCAAGCATAGCAGAGCAAGCATATGGAAAGCGGTCATAGGGTCAAGCTCAAACTCCACTTGCTAATCTTTACACTGATAATCGCTGAATAGAGTTTAACCTACAAATTCGTTTTATTATTGGGGATGCTTGAGAAGAGAACTCTTTGACTATGTCATATCCAAGCAATTGCTGTTGGCATAGCTGCCAGCTGACTAAGCCTGCCTATACTCCCATTCATTTCACATGCATCAAGGGTATACACATATATATTTAGAGCCTCTAGTTGACATTTCACATTTTGCAAAGCCGCAATATATTTTGATTTGTTAATGCAAAAATTGTAAAATTTGTATTTAAAGTCGCACAAGGATCAATTCACAATTTCTTAACTGCTACAAATTGAATTGAATTTCAATTTTTTTTTTTTTTTTTTGTTTTTTTTTTTTCTGTTCTTAAATCGATTCCATGGAATGCCGCAAATGCCACTTCCTTTAGCCCGAACCCAAAGGCCCTTCCACACGAGCAGCAGCGGCAGCATAAATATATACATATATAGAGCAAAAAGAAGGGTTAAAACAATAGAAAATGTTGCCAGCGACAATGTGAGCCAGAATAACGACGAGTTGGTTGGGTGTTTCCAGTCGGAGTTGAAGTTCAACTTCGAGTTGGCGTTGAGGCTGGTATTGGGGCGGGAGGCTCGAGCTTCGCAAAACAATTCTTTATGTGTATTACGCTGGGAACGTTTTTAACGGCCCGTTCAGCTGTTGTGCTATATAGTATGCTACGCTAGCCCCTGCTCCCGTCTGGCGGCTGGGCGAGCCAAATCATTATTACAACAACAATGAACTCTAAGCGCTATTGCTGCTGCTGCTGCTGCTGCTTCTGCTTCTGCTGTTTCGACTTCTGCATCTGTTTTCAGCGCCGTAAGCCGTGCGCCCCATTTGCTCGGCATTTTTCAACTGCTGCAGTCGTGGCTCCGCGTGCCCTCCGCCCGCTGGCCCTTGGCTCGATCCGCAGACGAACCCAGTGCGGACATCGAATCCTTTCGTTCATAAATCAAGTCTTTGGTTTAATTAAATCTTGTGTTGGCGGTAAAAACGCTGAGAGCAAAAAGAAACAGAAGAAAACAAAACAAAAATCCATTAAAAACATTCTGGCACGACTGCCAGACACCCTATGTGCATATAAGTTGCTTAAGAAAATTTATATTCATTAATGAAACATAGCTGAATTTGGGAATATTTGTCTACCAAAGTGAATCATAATTTACGTGGTATTTGAAAGTACAGATAATGGCGACTGCTTCCGACCAAAGCTAAATAAGTAGAAGAAATGTGAGCCAAATATTGTACATAGCTGCAGGCGCTCACAGAGCTAGGAGAGAGTCCGACAGGAGAGAGTCTGTTAGGAGCTCTGCTAAGGGCACAAAGTCACGTTATAGAATTTCGCTGTGGTTGCCCTTCTCATATTTTCTGCTTCTAGCTCATTTCCGCTTGCTGGTTTGGATTCTCGAATTTTAGGCTCTGCAATTGCTGAAATAGCAAACGAATTTAATTTTCTCTCATCCTCATTGACATGACAAACCTCAAGGAAAGTTCTAAAGAGCAAAGAGCGGAGAAAGAAATGTTTTCTATTTTTTCTAATTTTATATATAAAAATTCAATAAGCAATACAAATGATACATATATAAATATATATATATATATATATTTATCATTTTTTATTTTTTTTTTACTTTGTTTTTAATATCTTGCACACTATATATAATTTTTGTTCTTTAGTGATATATAAACTACAATAATATTGCCACAATTTTTTTTGTATATAAACAAAGCCTTAAATGGAACCCATGGAATCATAATAATCTAAAATCAATATTTTTTAGTTACATTTATTTATAGATAGTCTACTTCTCTATCATATTTTTTAGATCAATGAATGTAAATAATGTCTAGAAATATAAATTTAATCTGGGGAAGTAACATATGTATATTATCTTTAGCTGCTTCAATATACATTGAAATCAATATTTATTGCTATCAACTCAAGTTCATATTAATTTTATTATGTTATTATTTTCTAATTTAAATCTATGTTATTATTAGAGTTTTTAAATATATAGACCTGAGCTAATAATCAAAATAGAAATATATAAATATATAAAGCATATTGTAGTCCTGAGCTGATATCGCAACCTGGATCGGTGTGTTGTGTAACTAGTATATATATAAATGCGGCTAATCTATTACCCTACTATGCTAGGCTATAGAGCACATAATTCTTGTGCCTCATATTATGAAACTTTGACAAGTTTTTAGCTGTGTTCAAAGCTCTCCAGGAATTTCCCTGTGAGTTAAAGACTCAACACGGAAAATTTGCTATGAAATTGAATACTGTGCAGAGGCGCTAAGTACAGAGAGCGAGTTGGGCCAGAGGCAAAGTGTAAAGGAAGACGGGTAAAGGCGAGCACTTAAAGTCACGGAACTGAACATGAGAAGCTGAGCGACGACAACAAGTGATGAAATATAGTAAAAACCGAAAGGGAAACGTAAAATTGAATGCAGGACACGTTGCAGGATTTATGGCCAAAAGAAGCGGCCGCCAAACCCAGACTAATAAACACAGAGAGCGAGAAATTAACACTAGAGAGAGGGAGGGAGAGCGAGCATGAGTGAGAGGGAGAAAAGGACAAGACACGAAACAGCAAAGTGGCTGTGCGAATTATAGGCAAATGCCAGCGGCATTTTGGCCAAATTTTACGTGATGCAATGTGCTGACGGGTTACCAGTGGGAGCTGAATCTAGATTTGGATCTGAATTTGAACCTGGTGGTTGACTTGGCGATTCGGCCGTGCGGCAAAGGCCAAATGAAACGAAACGAAACGAAACGAAATGTAATGAAATCCTTTACCGTAAGAATTTCATGGACGTCAACACGTGCCCAGAGACAGAGCCGTTGACAGCGCACTCCCACAACCCGCCGCAGCGGTGGCCGCAGTCACAGCCGAATCCCCTTTTCGGCAACTTGTAACAATTTCTAATTCATATGTTGCCAAGGCAGCACAAGGTTCGACCCGAGCTCGATGATTTATGGTGGACGCACGCGAATACAAAATGAAAGCCGATGCCGCGCCACGTCCTTGGACTTCGACTACAGACGGCTACAGACAGCCTCAGTGTCGGTCTCAGTCTCAGCTTCGGCTCTGGCCTCAGCTTCAGCTTCAGCTTCAGATTCAGTCTGTTTAATCATTCAATAGGCAATTTGTTTGGCTCGCTTGGCGGACGCATCGAAATGAAATGAAATGTTTTACACATTAGACGGTGCAGGCTGAGGCAGAGGCTGAGGCCCGGAACTGGTCATGCATCTTGAGCCACCATATTTAATATCATTTGTCTTGCCTACGGGCACCCAGTGTGCGGTTTGCACGCCCCACCCAACGCCCAAGCCCACTGGCTCTCATGTGTGTGTGTGTGTGCGTGTGTGTGTGTGGGTGCCGAGGTCGGGTCGTGTTGTGATTTATGATTATCAAAGTATTTGTTACCTTTATGTCCAAGTTATTTGCTCGCACATAAATCATTTCGCTGACCCAACTTTGGCGCTTTGATTAATTTCTTCAATTGCTGTCGCGATTGGCGCCTGCAGCCCCCAGTGAATGCCATTTGATATGCCAAAATATTAACGGCAAACATAACTCATGAGTGATCGACAGGCTGCGAAGCAAACTCAAGCGATTTATATAGAAAATATATACTCGATATATTTAATATAATTTTTATGAAATATATATTGACGGTACTGTAAATATCATTAATCTTTCAAGTGACTTCATTTCAGATTTTCTATATTTTTTTGTACCCATTTCAAAACACTACAGCTTTGATTTTTTTTAGACATATGCCATATTAATAATATCAAGTAAAAGCAGCCAATTTCTTTTAATGGTTAAATTTAATTTAATATTTTACTTTACATTTTCATTGTAAAAAATACATTTTTATTTTTTTTTTTTAATCACGAATAAAAGCTAACAATATTTAAAGATTAAATAATATCCATAACATCTTCAGTGGCATACTCGAAGCATAAGCTATGTGTATATTATAACAATATACTAAAAAATTCATAAAATTAATAATATTCACAAAACAAATAATATGAAATATATTTTTAAAGTATTATTGTAAACTAAGAAAAATAATAATAAGTTGATACCCAAAATATTCTGACCAACCTTGGTCAAAGCATTTACTTACAGCTTATCCATAGCTTAATGGTATAAAAATAAAATAATAATTTCTGATATAAGGTATAAATCATATTGATCATATAAAAACGATTGAAACTATAAAAGCTAAAATTTATTAAGAATTATTGTATTAATATGATTTATAGCTTATATCAGAACTTACTATATTATTTTATTATTTTTATAGAATATATAAATATAATACATATAATATAAATGAAATAACCAATTACATCTCCAATACTTATATTATTTATTGGAATGACATGGATATTATTTACTCTAGCTCTTCACTTCACTCTTTCTTGAACTTCTCTTGAGATACACCCAGTCCCGCATAGATACACATATTCCTTCTCTACATTATATATTTGACACATTAGTAAACTGCACATAAAAGTTACGCTCGCTCAAATGGTCAATTGGCGTGTTTGGGGCCTAGAGCTGTGGCTGCGCAAGCAAAGCCTAAAAGTAAACTCGGCGCCATGAATTATATATTTGGATTTATTTGAGGCCAAGTAAAACAAATGACCCGGCCAGCAATCGTCGCCGCCTTCGGAAAACGCACATTAAAAAAAGGTCGACACAAAAAGCAAACAGAACGCAATCAAAATGGGAGAATGGGAAATGAAGTGAAGAAGATGGCGAAGCAGAAGCTGAAGCTAAAGCAGAAGGCGAAAGCGAAGGCGAAACGGCGCAAATAAATAAACGAAAAAACACAAAGCATATTAGGCTAAGCTACTTGCGATTTCCGTTACATGCCCGCCGGCCAGGGCAGCTCGCTATAAAAATCCGGAAGCTGATTAGCCTTCCACCGCTCCCAGAAAAAGAAAAAAATGTAGCCAGAGCTAACAGACTCTAGCTGAGGGGCTGAGCTCGGCCCAGCGGCCGGGTGGTTGAGTTTTATGAGGTACAAAAATTAACAACGCCTTTGGGGTTGTCTTGAGGCGGCCAACAACGACAAAAAAAGAAAAAGAAAAAAAAACAAGAAAAAAAGTTGCCAAGTCTCATAATCGAAATTGGTCACAGGTGGCCCCCAGCCGTTGACCAATGCCCCTGATCCCAACTCCAGAGCCGACCCCACTGTCCGGACTTGACTTATTGAAATTAAATGTGCTGGCCAGCAGATAATACCCATTTAAGGCGTGTTTAGTTAAGTTGAGTTTGATTTGGGTGCTACGAGCTGACTGCCTCCCCTGCCATTAACTGCCATTTACTTGAGTCCCAGCTGTGGAAGGAGCCACCCAGACGGCTGATTATAGCAGCCCACACAGTCTATCGTTTTCATGGAGCATGCTTAAGCCGAACATATTGAGCTACGACAGAGCGATAAAGAGCGCTCGCCTCGAAGGTAACCTGAACTGCTGTGTGAAGTACTTATGGTCACTTGTATACTCACACACAGAACATTGAACTCAATCTGCGATATATCGAGTTTAGCTCTTAGAGACATAAACAAACAGACAAAGCTAAGTTAACACTGATCTGAGATCAATGATCAGTTTCAATAGCTGTGTTGAAGCACTAGCCACACTCTGCCTGCATTTTAAATACATTTTAAGTTACTCTACTTACCTTTTCAATTAATTCGGAGCATACAAATATTTATTATTATATATTTGCAGATTTCAATATGCTACAAACAACAGTTGTAGTTTCGTGATTGAAGAATAAATAAAGTCTGCTAAGAATGTCTTCAGCTAGAACCGAATACCTAATTAAATAAATATAATAAATTAAATAATTAAAAAATGTAATTAAATAATATAAATAAATATAAATTAGATAATATAATATAATAAATAAAATAAAGTAAACATTTAGTATAACCAACATGACTTGATTAATTTATATATTCAGCTTAAAAAAGTCCCCATATAAAATATTTTTAAATTTATTTTCAACAACATAGTTTTCGATTAAAAATCTGTATAGAATTCTATATAATATAAAATATAAAAAAAAATAATTATTAAGACAGAATTACAAACTGAAAGTTTATAGTTACTCCCTAGCTAAAAAATAAATGTTATATTTAATCCACCGTCGAAAAGAAAGTAATAATTTCTCCAGTTGAGCTACCACTACAAAGGCTACTTACACAATTGAACTGCTTTGCGCATGGCCTTAAAGAAAAGTCCTAAAGTCCATGCTAGGAGAGAATAATATTTATTGTCAAGGCCCAGCTTAGACCAAATACTTTTTTAATAAAAATATGTCTGCACTACTTCAAGCATGTGTTCGCAACTGTTTTCGATTAGAGTTGCATGCAGAAAAAAAAAAAATTAGGAAGAAAGAAAATGATGTAGAGAAGTGGAACTTTAGAAAATCACAAACAAGTTTAAGAGACAGATAGATGGACAATATACTCTTGAAGCTCGTCAGCGGGCAGTTTGTCCACTAAGCCAAACTGAACCCCAGACGACAAGCTGACACCGAATGTGTCAGGGCAAGCTGAAGACGGCCTGACATGCTGGGCGCTCGACTCGACTTGACTCGCCTCGCCTCGCATCGCCTCGGCCTGGCGTCTGTTGTAAATTTTTAATCAAATCTGTGAAACGACAGCAGTCATTAATTTTCCTTCCGTGTCCAAGATTGTGGCCATTTTTCTTTTGGGCTTTGTCACGCCCGCCTCGCCTACCTTTGTCACATTTGCATGTTGGCCCAAAAGCGAAGACATGAATGACCACAAGCTCTTAAAGCCGAACAGACACAAGCCGATTTCTTATCTGCCAAAATGGACCAACGGCTTATGGTTAAAAATTAAGTTTCAGTTGCCTTGAGGAAATTAAGATTTTGCCAAATAAATGCTTATGTAACTAAGCTCAAGTTGATAAGGATCGGGTAGAAATTTGCTAAATATGCATATATAATTAATGATGTCCCAAATAGATCAGATCTTAGAGCTGAGAAAGATAAGAGAAAAGTGGTCTTTGGCTGTCTTTTGATATATATAAAATATATAATTTATGTTGGTTGATGTATATTAGAGTTAGTTGACTTCAGCACTGACTACATGGGCTTAATCACTTCATTGATTGTCCACATTTTCTCCTTGAAGTATTATCTTTGTCTCTCAGAGAAATCTCAGTCAGTTTTAAGAGAGATCTCTCTACCCACGGCCTAGGCCCTAACATTACTTAATATATGGCCAAATAGTTTTTAGCCAAAGAGTGAAACATATGCCACTGACACATGGCCTTAGTAAAGGCAATATATATGAGGCGAGGCCTGATGTTAGCCTGGATAGATGGATGATGGCATTTCGGACATTGATAAATCACATATGTGTACTTTTCTATAGGAAGCGTGGTACTGCGCCACATGCCGCTCTATCGCGGGCTATTTGAAAACGCGACGTTGCAAACAAACCAGTGTACCTCAACTAAACCTCTCGTTCGAGCTCGCGCCCACGCACTCCCTTCTGGCAACAACATTTTGCAATGCTGTCATGTGATGTGTGTGCACACACACACGCGCACACACAGTGCCAAATTCAACAATTTTCTGCAGCGACATCAAATTACGAACTCATTATTGTTAGCGACGACAATGGGCCTTGGCCATGGACACAGGCAGCGTCCATCCAGGGTTCGTTGGTGTTTGCATTGGCGCGAATTTTGCCAAAAATTCGCTAGAGCCGCGCCGCGGGGGCAGCATGTGCTATGTGTTCTGGGATATTTGTTGACGTTGATAGCGAACTTTTGGGCGGGCCAACTCGTTGCGTTTCGTTTCGTTCCTTTTTTTTTTATTCTCTCCTGTTTTTTGTTTTCTGGCTTTAGCTCTATTTTTATTTTTATTTTTTTTTCTTCTTATTTTGTTGTTGTTTTCGGTCTGTTCTTGTTTTGTTTCGGAGCTGGGCGTGTAAAACGCATGTTGAAAACGTAACGACACCCAAAACGTACCCACATCAAACTGACCAAAATGCATGGAATGCCTATGAAAATTGTAAAGCCGTGTTCTCCCATGGCCGGGGTCCAGCCGAGCTCCAGCAGCTACAGCGCGGCGCTCATTAAATGACACTCACAGCAAGCGAGCCAAAAATTGCACGCTATAATGCACACGACGCGCAAGCGATCATCTGTGTGTGTGTGTGTGTGTGTGCATGTGGGTGTGGGTGGGTGTTGGTTTCGGCCTCATAAGGGGCGTGGCGTTGCATAATTTTAGTTGCGCCATCGTAGGCGCCGAGAAGCCATGCCATGGCACCCAAACGACCGCCAATCCCTTGCCTCCGCTCCTACTCCTACTCCTGCTGCTGCTGCTCCAGTTCCCCCATAAACCTACAATTTCTATTGCTTGTCACACGCAGAACGCAGAGGGTGCTTTTGTTTTACGCAAAAGTCCCCTCGGCCTCCCTCTTACACGCACACAGCTTCTCTTTGACAAACGGCTATATGTTGTTCGGGCTTTCCTTCTGCGATCTCAACTTGATGTGTCTATGAGTTATATTATATGAATATGATTTTAGATGACTTTTATTATTTTATTTTATTATTATTTTTTTTTTATATTTATTATTATTTATTTATTATTATTTATTTTTAATTTTTTATTTATTAATCTTTATTGACTATTATTTATATTTTATTATTTTGTATTTTATTTATTGTTGTTAGAAATATATATATAAAAGGAGAAACCTGCATAAGATCTATGTCAGGTAAAATATTTTTACTTGAGCTCTAAGCAAGAGCTTTACTTTCAAGATAAGCTACTAAAATTTGTGTAGCAAATATGTATGATGTATGATGATTTTAATAATAAATTAAATTAATTATATGTAGCCAATTAATATATATAAATTACAAAATATCTATAAAATATATTTGAAGCTCTAAGAACAGCTTCAAATTAGTTTTATTAATTTCATCCAACAAGAATCAATCATTTATTTGGCAATATCCATCAAAGCAGCTCTAATACGTCTTCTTTGTCTTATATGGTGCGTTTATTTTCATAATTAATGACACAAGCCTTACCCATAAGAAATATTCTCCTAAAGATATTTATATATTATGCAGTTCTCAAGAAATACTCAGACTCTTCAGACTCATAATCATGGCAAGTCTTAGCCGTAGCAACAGCTTCTCCTGGAATGAGAATTCATCCATTCTAAAACTCTCTCAACCAGCTCTCGTAGTTTGTTGGCAGCGCAGAGTATCTGATGTGCGCACTGCTGGCAGTGGGAATTTCTTCTAGTTTAGTTTTTGGCATCGAGTTTCCGTTTACGTATTTTCTCGTTTTTCGTATTTGCGAAAAACCGTGAAAATTACATGCCGCTGACGCAGCGGCGCCGTCACTCATGATGAGGCTGCTCGGTTTTTTGGTACGGCCAACCAGGCAGCCATCCGCCCACATTCTCGGCCAGGACTAGCTGCTGCTGCTGCTGCTGCTGCTGCTGCCGCTGCTGCTGCTGCTGCACTTTTATTTTCGGTCATTTTATTCGCGACGCGCTGATACGGCACGAAGTTGTCCCTGACCGCAACATCGCATGTTGTAGGTGCGCCAATGACGCTGATTTTGTTCCTGCGCACGGGCGACACATTATTAACAGTTCCTGTGACAAAGCGCGGGCCCCGACTGCTGCCGAGAGGAGGAGGCCACGCTCCATCTCTCTCTCCCTCTCTCTAACTCTCTCTCTTTCGCTGTGTGTGTGTTCGGCATGGATAACTCTTGGTATGGCCAGGCAGATGGGTACAGCGGGAATGGCACGGCACAGCCACCTGTCATATTACGGACAGCGGGCAACGGGCAACGGGGCAACCAGGACGACGTTGTCGTCGTTGTTGCTGCTGCTGTCCTTTGCCGGCTGTTTGCTGTCCAACAAAATGTTTTGTGGTTCCCATTGCCCGTTGCAAAGTTTGTGCCTCCGGCTGGTTGTTTATTTTAGATACGCAGCAACATCTCTGCAACTGCAACTGGGACCCATTGCCAAAATGAGTCTTTAATAGTGGAGCACAATTATGTAAGTGTCTATTTGACTATAGAAGCAGCAAGATCGCTCCAAGTGAAATCGATATTTCTGCAAAAATCTGCATTAAACTGAGTAAAGGACAGATTTTGAGCTCAGTCGTTGCTTTTCTTCTTCTCTCTCTCTCTCTCTCTCTCTCTGTTTTTCTTTAATAATGAGAGTTACATATGGCACATATGTGCTCCAATATCTGTCTCGTATGAAGTCCCAGAGGTAATCAGTAATCAAAATTATCATAAAAATAGTTGCATGCCCGCCTGCCTTTACATATGCCGCTGCAGAGCAAATAGGACCACAAGGACCCAGGACAAAGGACAAGCGACATGTTGCCGTGAATTTAATGTATCGCATGGAAATCATTAACAAATGGCAACGAATTAAATTTGGCTTATGACTTGGAACTGACAAATCGCCAGCAGAAGATATGCCCGTGTCTGGCCTTAAAATACGAAATTAACATGCTAAAGTAAATGAGGCAAGAATCCCTTGAACCCCCCTCTCCTTACACACACACACGCACACACAACATTTTGGACAAAAAGTGTAAAAACGTAAAAGGCAGAAATTAAAAATGAATAACATAAAATAAGGCAAACTTGGGTAGAAAGAAAATGGAATTACAAGTTCGCATTGGGCTGAGTGTGATGGTGATGGTGATGGTGTTGGGGCGACAACCGGTTGGAGGGCTGTCGGAAGCAAATCAACACGTCTGGTTGGGCCGCTGGGTACTCGATCTCAGTCAGCTATTCTCTGATTGTGTGTGCGCGTCCTTCTTGGGGTTGTTTCATTTTAAATTGGTCGTCGTCGACGGCGTCGTCTTTATGTCACCTTTGACACCGTCTGGTCATTGGCATGACGAGGCATCCAAGGCTGGAATTGGATTGCTGGCTGTACTCTGAGGTTGCCAGCTAGCTGGCACAATGACGTCGTCTTGGCGACCATTCAGTTCCACCTCAAGCTCACAATAATGACAGGAAGTTGGCTGGCTGGCTGGCTGGCTGGCTGACTGGTTGGCTGACTGGCAAGACCATCTTAAGAAACGATAATGACAACCTAATAAACTGTTGCCCCCGACAACATAGCGACATTCAGCAGGCGCTGCTGGCGCTGCCTGTTGCCAACAAAGCCAAGTTCGCATCAGTTTGAGGTTTATACCGGGACACACACACACACACCACAGCTCGTGCTGGGCTGAGCGAGTGTCGCTCAAGCGTTAAATAGAAAACTTTATGTCTGCTCCGTTACCTGGCAACACTTGCCTGCCTGGCCCTGGCTACATCGATTGAGGCACCTTTTTGCCGCACACACACGCATACGCATACGCACACGCATCGGCTGCTCGTTGCAATAAGTGAGCTTTCAATTAACATACTGGCTTGGCTTGCTTCCCTTGCGCCCCGCTCACCCCCTCTCACCCAGCTAGAGACATTCCTCAAAGCTACTCCACGCGTAAGCAATTTGACTTCAGGTCATTATTAACGCCTTCAGTTGGCGCCTGCCGATGCGTTTGGCCACCAGCATCAGCTCCATATCCTGCAGCCTTTGGCGCCTGCTAATTATGCCATCATTAGAGCAGCACACTCAGTCAGGCACGCACACACGCACACACACACACACACACGCACACACGTGTGCAATAAATTGAAATGTCATTGTCTCCGTTATGCGACAATTTGCGGATAGATTGCGGGGTGTGAGGCCAATGTCTCTCACTGCTGCTGTGCGTCCTCCCCTCACATTGTTTGCTGTTTATTATGATTCGCCTGTCAAGCTGTCTATCTGTCTGTCTATCTGTCTGCGTGTCTGCCTGCCTGCCTGCCTGGCTGAGCAAGTGTGCATATCTTTAATTGTCAAATTTTCGCACACCAATTAAATGATTTCCCGTTGCTAATTTCTGCAAATTATCGTAATTATTTGCAATTGAAATTGCTGCTGCCCCAGCCTTAAACTGATTATCGACAATTTGCGCTGATTATGAATAACATCAATTTTTGGCAACAGCGTGTATATTTTTGATGGCTTTTAATGCATTTTCGTTTTTTTCGCTTACAGTTCTCAACAAATCATAGATTTAATGAGCTGCAGAGCATTGGATCAGAAGCTAAGCGATCGCCACTGCAATGAGCAGCAGCTGCGGTTGGAGCTGTGTGAGCGTCCGTAGTGCCGTTCTCCCAATGAACGCTCTCCTAGAGCGATAGATGCACTTAAATTTAAATTCGTATAATTAAAGTTGTACATAATGAAAACTAGAGCAGTGAAGGAGCCTCTGAGTTGGAGTAGCTTTTATGCTGGGCACAGCTTGGGCTGGACCGAACCCTTTTCTTAAGAAAATTATCTAATCAAATTTTTTACTTCTCAAACTACATTATTCATGATAAATTATATTATATTAAAATTCATTGGTAATAGAAAGTTCTGTTTACATTCAAAGATGATTGATCGTTTCAGCTCATGGATCTAATAATATTTATTTCTAGTAATATATCAGATATGAGAGATATATATTTAATATATGAATCGGCGAGGTTTTCTTAAAATCTCCCATTTATATAAAATTCCCCTTTTAAAAACTGACTATATCTACTGATATCAGATACCAGCTAATTATAATTATTAAATTGGATAATATATATATATATATATATATATATATATATATATATATATATATATATATATATATATATATATATATATATATATATATATATATATATATATATATATATATATATATATATATAGCAATGTATTATAATGTAATATAATTTATCATATATATATATATATATATATAACTATATAATATATGTATAACTTCTACATTGAAGTTATTTTGATTTAAAAAAAAAGACTAATTTGCATGTTCTCCATGTAATATTTCAAAGAAATTGTGAGTGAGCATTTCTATTAGCATTAGGGGCTCAGGAGCTCAGTTGCATTAGCTGCTTTGTCATGATTATTAGACTCTTTTTTTTTTGTGGGGTCTGCTTGGCTAATTATGTTATTTATTTAAGTCTGTCAGCGTAATTTAATATGCGCTTAGCGCTCATTTATTATTCGCCAACTTGAACAGCATCGAATGGGCCAAAGTGCATGCAAATGGCCAAAGTCCTAGATTCAAATACAGAGCTAGGAGCGTGAGAGAAAGGGGGGAAGAGATGTGGAGTACCCATATCCAAAATACGTATATATATATATATATATGTTGCCCTTTACCGGTTGGTTAGTCTCACTGTCTTTCAGTAGCCTCGTTGGCGTTTTTCGCTTTCAAGTTTGCCCATTAATTTCAACTTTTTATTTGCCAGCTTTCTATCTACGCCAACTTCCAAGACCCGGCTATAAATTCGACCGGCCGTTTTAACCCCTTAAATTGGGGCTGGGGCGAGCGCAGTGCAAAAGAAATGCGAATTAATTTTCTTAAAAGCTTTTCTTGGCGGCGCTGATTATCTGACCAGTTTCCTCCCTCCCGCTCTCACCATCACCATCACACTCTGCCTCCACATCTCTCACACACGCACAGGTCTCTCTGCTTATTTTGTGTCTGGTTTTCTGGGTGCTTGCCAGCCACTCAAAGCCGCTGATTATGCCTTTAAGTTAATTTATATGTTTCGAATTAGTTTTAATTTCTAATTTTTTTTGCATTTTAATTGAAATTTTTATTAACGAAACTTGATACGCTACTTAAGAAACTATATACAATTTTGGTTTGTTCTCGCTTGCATTGTGCTTAAAGTTATTTTTCATAAATTTTGAAATATTTCGTGACTCGTATATATATATATATATATATATATATATTTTTTTTTTTAATTAGTTTTAATTATATTTTTGGTTTTCTTTCTTTTTCTCATCTGCTCAAAAAAATTGGGTTTCCTTATCGACTTAACGAATATTTGCAATATTTATGGAGCATAATACATATGTTCAATTTCTCAATTTACACAGATTGCTAACTCTATACATATATTTATTTATATTATATATATATATATATATATGTGTGTGTGTATTATAATAATTACCCGAAATCTCGTTCAATCCCCAGCCGCACCTAATAATGGGCGCTTTTAAGTGCATTATTTGCATTTAGTTTGGGCAATGCTAATTAGTTTAAATTCGATATGTGATCCGGCTTAATCTAGAGTTCTAAAAAAAAACAGTAACTATGATAAACTATAAATACACACAGTGCGAGGATCGATCAAAGAGTTGTGAGCTTTCAAAATAATCGTAATAAAACCACCTTAAATATCATTCATGGACAAGAGAATTTTTTGGTCAACTCAAATTAAGTGCAAAATGAAATTCGATTGATAAATTTGAATAGATTTTGCTGTGCAACATAAGAAAAATTCTTGCCTTGTGATATGAAATGCTCGTGAGTACTTATTGAGAAACCCTCGCACGCTGCGATATGACCTAAATTCAGAATTCTCACAGCAGCTGCGCCAGCCTACGGCTGCGCCCGTTGCCTCTGTCCTTGTCCCGCCAGGCAAGAGCCCAGCAAGGCGGCCGCCAGTCGCTAGTACGGACGCCAGACGTCCGTTGTCGGCTTGGGAGTTCGCGTGCGTATTGGTCCGCCGGCGCCGCTGGAGCCGCTGGCCGATCTCGATGTGGTGCTGACATCGTCCAAATCGATTGTCTCCACGGGCGAGGGCGAACGGCGCGACGAACTGACTGGCGGCGAGGCATTCGGATTAGCGTTCTCCGCATCCGGCGGATTGTGCGTGATCAGCGTGACGCAGCGCTTGATGAGATTAACGCCGTCGGCATCGGCGCCAGCCGCAGGCACGACCAATGGCTCATGCTGCTGCTGCTGCTGCTGCTGCTGCTGTGGAGCTGAACTGGCCGCTGCTGCCGCCGCCGCACTACGCAGCCAAGGCAGTTCGCTGTAGCTGCCATAGAGCTGGGTGTAGAGCCATTGGCTCGACTGCGGCAGTAGCGGACTCTGCAAGAAGAGCTGCGCTGCCAGCGCCGGATTGAAGCTATGCGCCGTCGGCGCAAAGTGATTCGCACCAGCGGCTGCAAAGCCGCCAAACAGTTCGCCTGGATTCTTGCTGCGCTGGATCAGAGAAGTGAAGGCGCCACCGCCTGCGCCAGCGCCAGTGCCAGCGCCAGCTGCTGGCTCCACAAGCGTTGCCACGCTGCTGGCATCCGCGCTCAGCAGCGTCGGACTGCGGCTTCGTCCAGCCTCTGGGTCTGGCTCCTCCTCGTCGTGGGTCAGCGAGCTGATGCTCTTGCGCGGCGATCCCGTCACCGAGATGCTGTCGCTCTCGAAGCCCGCATCGATGTTGCTGCTGCTGTTGTTGTTGTTATTGTCGTGATGCTGCAAGCTGCTCAGCATGAGCGGCGGCGAACTGCCCGCGCTGGTATTGCACGCCGGCGGCTGCACGAATGCGCTGAGCGTGGCGCTCGTCGTTGTCGTCGGTGAGCCCTCCGGGCTGGTGGTGCTATGCGCCGCGCCCACAGTCGCCAGCTGCTGCTGGTTGTCTATCGCACCGAAGAAGCAAACAGTTAGTAAAATGAACAAATTTTTTAAAGATAATTGATTAATTACCGCTTAGGCCACGCAGGCCACTGGTCGCATTACCGGCAAAGGTGGCTCCGTGGTGGTGCGCGAAGAAGGGCCCAGCCGGAAAGCCCGGACGTCCGCCCAGCGCCATGTGAGCTCGCCAATCGGGCGCATGCAAGTGACTGTGCATCCCAACCAAATGGTGTGCGAATCCTGCGAAGAAAATAAAGTCGAAATGCATCAAGACTTGGCTGAGTTGAGCAGAAGTTAAGTTGCACCCAATTGGGGGAAATTAAAGCTCAGCTTATGGCTGTCTTGGCCTAGCTTAAATTTACCGAGTCTTAACCAGTAATTGTCGATATGAAGAAAACCCATTTGGAATACTTTGAAATTAAAGCGAAAAGTAGTCGGACTTAGGTAGTCAAAGGAAAAGCTCTGTAATAGTATTATTATAAGTTATATATAAATATTATTTTTATGTATAGTTTTATTTTTATTATTTTTCAGTTCAGTTCAGTTACTCATTATATATTTAAAAAAAATATCGTATTACTTTATTTATTATTTTTCCTGTTTTTTTTTAAATAATTAATTTTAGTTATGTGCTCTATGTTTATTTATAGATATTCTATTATTTTTTATTATTTTTTCTACTCTCTGAAATCACTTCCTTCAGTTATGTTCTCATTATTTATTTATATACGTTATTTTATTTTAATTTATTATTTTATTTTTTTTTTGTTCTCTGAACTCACTAAGTTAAGTTTTGTGTTCATTATATATTTATAGATATTTTATTATATTATATTATATAGTATGAATATATAATATATATATATGTTTTTTAATTATTTAATATAATATTTATTTATTAATATTTTTATAAATATTTAATTTTTCATAATTTTCATAATAATAAAAAAAGAGATATTTATGTAAGTTCATAGAGTCCAATCAAGTTTATTACATACTGCATAAATATTGTGATATCTCACAACTAAATGAAAGTCTGTCAAAATATCAATTTATTTATAACATGTTTAAATATAACATACTCTAATGATTAGTTAAGTTAGCATATTTAGAAATCATTCATAACTAGCGTCGCACAGACGCCAGGCGTCTGTTTGTAAATTCTCTATTGCAAAAAGAATCACACTTTCACATAATGCCTCTCTATGCGCTTCTCAGAAATGTAAGCAAGGCTAAGAGTGCTTGTTGAGCTTTAAGTAATGAATCGTGAGCTTACTTTTAATAAGAACTCATTGTGACCAACTACTTCAGATGTGGCTTTACAAGTGCTCTGAGCTTGAGCTCCAGAGTCTATCACCCAAGTGCCACTCTACGAGAAAACGCCGCTAAAAATGTAGTTCAGAAAACTCAGAGTGAATCACAATAAGCTGAAGTAATATGTAGAACTGCTATTTAATGCTTTATGAATTAGTTTCAGGTAATAAAACGTTAATGGTTCAAGACTTGGTCAGGTGAAGGTTAAGCCAAACAGCGCTAAATATGAGTTCACGTTCAAGTCGAAGCGTACGAGCGCTGGCAAGTGCAATGCCAAGCTGGAAGCTAGAGCCCCTCCGACCACATATAGCCCATCGTGCAAGACCAGAAACGTTGCCGCACATTTTGGTCGCTGCAAAACAACATTGGGCTAGATTACCGCCCACCAGTGGTGTCCGCCGCTCTGTCCCTGTGGCCCAACATGTGCTCAACAAGCCGCCGCCGCCGCCGCCATATTGCTGCTTATGTAAATGCATCTCAGCCAGCAGACTGTGCTGAATTGTGCACGCCCAATGAGAGCTGCACAAGGCAAGACCGGACATGCGGACAGAGGCAGGCGGCGCTGGATGCTACCTGGATAAATCTGGCATGGCAGAAGGAGAGCCCGAGCCAGTTAAAGCCAACCAAGGCAGCAACGAAGCGAGCTGAAGGTAAACTCCTAAATAAATTCATTAAAATTATCCCAGTCGACAATGTCGTTGCACCGTCTGGCCGGCCGGCCGGCCGCCCTCTCTCTCTCTCTCTCTTTCTCTCTCTATGCCGAGCGGCGCGTCGTCTCGACCCTTATGGTCTAACTCCTACGGCGTTGTCGCTATCAAGTGGCAGCCCACATTTGCGGGCTAGTGAAGGAAGCTGCTCTGGCTGCAAGCCATTGGGTCTACACTTGATTGGAGTAAGGGAGATAAGGAGAACGGACAGATGTGGCGAGGGGCGAGGGCGATGGCAAACAGGCTCAAATACCAGGCCGCAGTCGCACATAGTACGCGGTCGACGGCGACGCTGGCTGAAGATGCTGCTCTAAGCAAAGCACAGTTGACTCATTGTCATGTATGTCTGTGTTGGTGTGCATGTATGTATGTATGTATGTATGTGTATGCGTGTATATATATATATGAGTAAGGCGCACTTAAGAAGACGCCAAGGCAACAAACATTGAGAAAATCTCGTCTTGCTAAGCTCCTCTCGCTTTTGCTCGCACAGTCGAAGACGAAACCCGACCACAACACACATACACATATATATATATATATATATATATATATATAAATATATATATATATACACACATATATATATACATATATATATAGTCGCAGACACACACATACGCCGCCCACATGCGCGCTCTCAATTGCAATCGCTTTGGCTCTCCGTCTCTCTCTGTCCGTCGCGGCAAGACACGTCTGTCGTACTCTGGTTTGGCTGTCTCTGTCCCGCTCTGTCGCACTTGAGGCCAAATACTTGGCCAAGTTTTGCCAAAGTTTGCAACCAAAATTTCACCGAAAATGTGACACCAACAACCCACCAACGAACCAACCAGACCAACCAGTCAGACAGGGACAGGACCGAGCCCAGGAATGAGTCGGAGGCAGCGTCTGAGACAGAGACTGAGACAGCGTCTGAGTCTGAGACTGAGACTGAGACTGCTACTGAGACAGAGTCTGAGACTGCGACGGAGACCAGCAGGCATCCAAGACACGGCACATTCATAGACACAACAAGACTAGCGCTATATTTGCTCTGGCGCATTACTTGATTGGCATGCTGCGTTATCCTTATCTTCTGGCATACTTTCAGCTGCAACTACTTCATGAACTATACAACAAGTTGAAGTTGATTCAAAATCACATATGACACTTGATACCGCTCCTAAGTACAAGTGCTTCTAAGTAGGTCAAACAATTGTGCTGCTTGATGCATTGATGGCAGCAGCAGCGTCTGTCTGAGATCTTGAAAACTTGACTCGCTGTTGTTGTTCTTGGTATTATTATTTTCTTACAGCAGACAAAGCAATTTACGATAGTTGAAGTCCTTGTTCACTCAACGAAAAAGTTTTTGATTAATTCTCTTCGTGGATGAATCACTCAGTAAATGCCTTAAGGAGTCACAAATATATTAAGTATTATTTAGAAATTATTTAATTCGTTATGTTTCGAGACTTATTTGGAAGTAAACGCGACGCGAATCGAATGCTATACAAAAAAAAAAAAAAAATTATAATAAATATTTAAATTTTCATGAAATGTATTTAATATCAAATATTTGATTTATTATAAAGTATATTTCATTATTTTTATTTCTTGTGTATAATTTATTGAAAATAAATATATATTTGCTGCTATATATATATAGATTTATTTATATATATATATATATATATATATATATATATATATATATATATATATATATATATATATATATATATATATAATATACATATAATATACACATATCTAAATATTTATAATATTTTTTTATATCAATCGTATTTATCAAACATAAAGAAGTTTATTTTATTACCTGATTTTGTTTAACAAATTTAGTTAATTTATTTAATTAGTTTTGAATACTTTTTTTCATATTTTATTAAATGTATTTTATTATTTAATTGTATTATATATATTTTTTTATATTTGTATATTTTAATTTTCTGTAAAATATATTATATTGTATTTATTCAATCAAATATATTTTGTTGATATTATTATTATTGTTATATTGTATTTGTTCAATCAAATATTTTTTGTTAGTATTATTATTATTAGTATTTTTTTTTATTTTGTAATTCTTCGTATTAGTTATAATCATTATTATAATTTAATTTTTTATATTGATTATTAATAAAGTTAAGTGTATTTATTTATATTTTATCATTTTAATATATAAAATATCTTTCAATAAATTAATTTCAATAATATTGTTTTTTATTTAATCGACAAATTAAAAAACCTGCAAAATCTCTTTAAAAACAACTTGCAAATTAAATAATATAATATTTCTATAATATTAAATCTAATTGTATGTACAATTTCTAGGAATTTTCTAAAAAGATGTGAAAGCTTCTCTAATTGTCAAAAGTGTTAAATAACTTAGGAATGAAGCTCAGCTGGCATTCTTTGAAAAAATAAGTTATAGAACTTGATTAAGCATAATATTTAAAGTGCCATTTACATTAAAAATATGCTGACTGTGGCTTAATTTGTTTCCCTCTTTTTATTTAGTTCTGCTCCGTCATCTTGTGTAGCCCCATATGCATTAGCACTCATTATAGTATTTATTTTAGTTTTATATCCTTAGAAAGTTGTGAATGTGTCCATGCCATTAGCGTGCTCGGTGCACCAACTGGTCCTCTATGTGTTAATATATGAATGTAGATATGTTTGTGAAGGGAGATAAAACTATTTATGTATATGGCGGCAGCTATGTACATCGCCAGCTGGAGTATATGGTTGGGGCCATATTTGCTGGATTTTAGTTGTGTCACACAAAATGGCAGCAGTAACAGCCCACAAAACTGCGACGATCACAAGGATTCGCACTCGCACACACACGCGCACACAGACACGCCCACGCTCTCGAGAATTATTTGAAGCTGGCAGCGGCACCCGACGGTGAAGCAGCGGCAGCGACGGCGACGGCAACAGCGACAGCGACGACGTTGACGACGACGACGAAGACTTCGATGCGGCGGATGCGGCGGCAGACATTGAGCAAATTGTGTTTCCATATAATATAACATCACGTCGATTTTGGTAACCCAGACTATATGAATGTGTGTCAGAGTGTGTGTGTGTGTGTGTGTGTGTTTGCGGGCAGTGGCCAAGCACCCGCTCCCTCCTTCCCCACCCACCACACACACACACACACACATTTGCAAAGAGCGAGAGAGAGAGACAGAGAGACCGCATGAAGGCATACCAAGGATGGCGACAGTGAAACCCCATAACAAAAACCTAAATATGCGGTCCTGTAAGGAAACCCTATGTGCGATAAAGGGTTAGCCGCGCTTGGTGTCAGTTTGGGGTCGGGCTTTCTTCGGCACGCCACGTAACGGTATTCGTCGGAGTCGGGCGTTCTCGTCTGGGCCGGTGGGCTAGGTGGGCGCCAAGCCTGTTGACGTTCGTTGGGTTCTGGTATGGAGGCGTCCATAGCCCAGCCCCCATACATGAGTGAGCGTGTTCTCTATGTGTATGTTCTCGCACATCTGTGTGTGTGTGTGTGTGTCAGTGTCTGTGTAGCGGGGCATAACGCGGTGCCATTGGTGCGCCACAAAAAGCTTTCATGCGTCCAACTTCCCACGCTTTTTTTTTTCTCGTTTTCTTTTTTGTTTTGTTTTTTTTTTTTTATTTATTTTTTTTTTTTTTGTATCTCTGGGCACCACATTGCGGCCTGAGTCGGCAGCTGGGCATGGAGAAACCCGTCTAAAATTTCACAGCAACTTATGTGTGAACGAGTGCGAGTGCAGGATTAAGGTCTGAAATCTATTTTATATATAAAACTAGCTCAGCTTTAGAAGCATAATGCCGTAATCTGTAAGAGGTAAGATATATAAATATATATATATCTATCATTGGCATTCCAAGCGAATGCTAAATCATTTTCCATCGCCTGGAAACGAGAGTCTTTGCGCGTTAAACGCACTTGCCGTCGGCCAATACACGGCGCTGCCGTTTTTCCGACGGCATTTCCACTCGGCGCAAGCATTTGCCGTATGAAGCAACGCAACGCCCCCAACCCCCATCCAATCAACGAGCCCGCAATGAAAACGAAAGGCGCTCAAGCAGCGCAGCAAAAAAAGAACGAGCAAAAAGGCAAATGGGAAAATGGGAGAAGGCAAAAGAAATAAGCTCAACAGCGCGCAACAATTTCTCACCACAAGACAGCGACTTGGAAAAAACGCGTAGAAGTCGTTGGTGGCCTAAGCAAGTTGCCTTCTAACTCACCACAACGTGTGGTGGGTGGCTGGTCGGCAACCCACCACCCACACACACACACACAACGAGGATTTGAGCGAACCAACGAATCAGGGGAAATCGCTAAAGTACATGGCTCGCAAAGCACTCGACTCAATTTCAACAGTCGCTGGAATTTCACTCAGAGAGAGAAAGCGAGTGCGAAAGCGAGAGCGAGCGTTGAGTGCTGAGTGTTGAGCGCTGAGTCGCTCACGGTTGGCGCCTGCGCCAACAGTTGTTGCTGTTGCCGTCGGCGACAGCGACAGCGGCGGCAGCGACAGCCGCAGCAGCAGCGCCGACATTGAGCAACGAGCTACGTTTCTGTTGCCTACTTTTCAGCGTGGACGCTCGCCAGCTCCAAAATGCTCCAAATGCTGGTTACTTTGGTGCGCACTTTGCGGTAAATGTCCTTTTTTTAAATTCCATTGCTTTAGTTGTTGCCTTTGCTATTTTCTTTTTCGTTTTTGCTTTTTGTTTTCTTAATATTATTGGGCAATCAGCAAAAGTGGCTGCAGCCAGTCAGAGGCAGACCGAATTAAATACAAAGCTCAAAGCGAGCGGCCATGGCGGCAGGCAAGGGCTACTACATCTTTAAGTTCACAATAGTAATAATGATGATGATAAGCCTCCGACGAGTGTGTGTGTGTGTGTGGCAACAACTGTAGCGTCTAGCATCTAAAGTATGCAGCACAAGACTTAAGCCTATTGATTTTGTGCAGCAGCTCTGGAGCTTAGCTTAGCAATAAGAGTTCAGCTCAATATGAATATGATCTTTAAGTAATTGGCATCTTATTTGTAAAGAATTCAACATTATAAACTTTGTTAATTTCATTTATGCATTTGTTATGTGTTTGATAGATATTATAAAACCAAATTTGATATAGACCCAGACAATAGAAATTAATTTTTGGTCCAAATTTAGATAAGTTTTCATTTTTTTTTTTTTTATGATTTCAGTAAAGGTACATTTGAAAATCTGTAAATTCTTTTCATATTTCAAACGTAATTGTCACAGAAATATTTCAAATGTAATTTTCACATAGTTTCATTAATTTGGAAACTTCCCAAAACTTTTTTGTTAATTTTTGTCATAAATATTTTTGTTGCATATTAATTAAGTTTATGTTATAATATACTAATAAATTTGTAGCTTTTGAAATTAATTCTTTTTGAAAATAGAATTTTCACAGATAAAATTAATTTAAATTATATGCAGCCTTGCTAACTGTGGGCTATTTTATACATTTTTAATTTTACATTTAATATAAATAAAATTAAAAGCATTGTAAGTATATAAAGTAAAATAAAATTATAAGCACTATAAATAAATTATAAGCATTATAAATATATATTAACATATATTTACACTATCTAAATTAATTTTAAGAATATTCAAAATTTATTTCTATGTGGCGTCAAGCAAAAAAATAAAAATATTTTGCGAACTCTGGCGAAAAAATAATACCATCACAAATAATGATATTTAAAAAAATGTTCATAAAAGCTTTGAGTGTAATTGAAATTTAATATTAAAATTTAATGTTCATATTTAGAAAATATTAATATGAACAAAATATTCAAGTTTATTGAAAACTTAACAATCGATATATGTGCTATCAATAACATATTAGCAAAACTCTGAGTAGATATCAAAATTGCCATTTCTAATTTGTAATTATTCAAAGCACTAAGCAGAGAGCAAAATAAGCTCAAAATGATTATCTATTTGCATATTTTGTGCCATGGCGAGCTAACGATATTTTTAGTGCTGGCATCTATAGCTGATGCTGGCAATTTATAAAATCATTTCACTTAATAAAGACATTGAGACAGCTGTGGCTGCCAGGTATTTCTATTTAAGCACCGCCACAGGTGAGCTCGGCGCTGTGTCCGTGTCCTCTTCGTGCGTCTGGGTCTTGATCAATTTCTCAGTCAGTTGTTGTTGTCAAGTGCCTGTCATATCAGTATTTACACGTACGTATTTTGCTGTAGCTTTGCAAATTGTTTTGGCAAATTTGCTGATATTTTGTAAGGCATGACAAGAGCTTAAAAAGACCCCAATTTCGATTGGGAAACCCAAAGACCCAAGCCCGTGCCGAGGCATTTTGCTACCCCAGTCCAAACCCCGACCACGAGCCCTACTCCCACTCTGACTCTGACTCTGACTCTGACTCCTCCGCACGCACAATACGCACAAATTTACCGTTACACAAGTGTTGTCAACACATGCGAGTGGTGCTGGTGGTTGGGGAATTGGCGGGGTTGGCGTAACACACATTCCATGCCACCAGCCCACATACGCACATCGGCCATGTGCGTAACAGGCCGCAAGTTATTACCAAAAAAAAAAAAAAAAAAGTAAAGAAAAAGGGAAAGGAAAGGCAAGGAATGAAAAAAGCGTAGCATACTTTTTGGGACGCGGCAAAAAGAAATTGCAAAGCGGCGGCAACTACGGAGTTGTTGGCATTTGGCAAACATATTTTCGCAAATGTTATAAATAATTTTAAATGCACACCTTGTGTCCCCGCCCGCCCGTTGCCGCTATGTCGAGTGTCGACTCGAGCCGTGCCACATGTCAAGCAGCGGGGTCAGGGCAACAGCAGCTTTCCGCAATAGCCACGACCCTTGGCGTATTAGTGTCGCATTGACACGTAAATTGACATGAAATTGAATCAATGCTGTAATATGTCCTTGGGGGGCAACGACACACACACACACATACACGCACGCGCACGCACACATAGGCCCAGAGCCCTCACAGTCAGGGCCACGGACAAGCAAGGACGATGACTTTAAAATTTCCTTTTTGCCAGCCAAATTGAGCTGTAGGCCTTCCCCACGGACTTGCCAGCCTCACGGTGACTCTGCAAATTTGTCTGTCTGTCTGCATGTTTGATTATTTGTACTAAATCATTTCATTTTTGCACAACAGGGTCTGGGCACCATCGGGCGGCCGGCGACTTTATCAAGTTGTTTAAAGATATAATACTTAACCCTTTGCGAACATCTACATACAATTATATATGACTTCAAGCATCCAAAAAGGAAACGAACGAACAAAAAAATGAGAAAGAAGTAAATGCTTTCATTGATATATATGCTTGGGCATACATTGAATACCCTTGCAGGCCTTTGGTGTATATTAAATATATATTTTAATATAATAGATGGTACAGTTGAAACTAAGGCTCAGATTTATCTGACGTTATAGAGATGTCTAGTAATTTTTAAATATTTCATAAATAAAATTAAATGAAAAACAAATGTTATGCTGTGCCATTAGTGCTCTTCACCGATGAGTTCATCAAGGTTTCGCAAGAATATATTTATACATATTTTATAGAAAGTTATTTGATTTTTAGAAATAAACGCGAAACTTCAGTTAAAATTATAATGAAGCTAACAAGCATATATTAATTGAGGTTTTTTTTATAAAGAAAATGGCCACGAATATGAGCTGTAAATTATATATTAAATTATAAATTAATTTTATTATTTCTTTACACTCTAAAATATTTGCATATTTTTAATACAACAAAAAGCATTTTTAAATCAATTCAAAACTCTTATTTTAAAATCTAATATCTAAAAAAAAAATGAAAGATTGTATTCAAAATTCATGAATGGAGAAAATTCAAAATTCATGAATGCAGAAAACAAATGAAGCGCATACATAAAAATTGTACAAGTTTAACTATAAGCATGAACTGCTCTAGTAGAGAGCGCTAATGCAGACACATAGGCCTAATGCCCCAAGTGAATATATAAAGAAGTAAAAAAAGAGCTGCTGTGTGTTTGTGTGTGTAATGATGATGTGCGTGGTGCACACTTTGATCTTTGCTTGTGCCTTTTGCATTGCCTTTGACGTGCTGCCTCGAACAAGGTCCTGCAAGGCAAACAACACAAAACGGCTGACGGCAAAAGGGTTTTAAATAAATAAGACATTTTAAATGTATATAAATATACCGTAAATACATATATATATATACATATATATATGTATAAATTTACATATGTGTAGCTGCTTTTTAGTGCGGGACTCAAGACAATGCGCTGGAAAATGATTTCAAGCTGAAAATTAATTTAAAACATTAGCACCCGCACACACGCACACACTCGCATACACTTACACAAAGTCTGTGTGTAATTATGCACACATGTGTCTACTTTCAGATGGGTTTTATGACATAAATTACATCAAGCACAAAATTTTAATATAATTTTCACTAAAAACGCGAACGCGAAACTTTTTTAGTTGCTTCTGCTGCTGTAGCTGATGAAGGCAACTTCAAAAGGCTTGCCAGCCACACACACACACACACACACACACACACACACTCATACAGGAGAGGGCGCGTGTGTATGAAACAGGATATCCGTTGCGGAAGTTACAAATTTTCCACTTTCCACACACTCGTGACGTGGCCCCCCGGGCACCTTGCACGCCAGCAACGAGTGAGCTGGGCGGCTGGGCGGCTGGGCTGCTGAGTGGCTGAGAGGGGGCTCCTAGAGGCGTGGCACTAATGTGCCCTGCTTACGACGCCATTTAATATTTATTCCGTTCCATCAAGAAAAGCACTTGGCTTCGCTTTTTCCCAGCCAGCTCAACTATTTTGCTGGCAGCAGGCACCAGCGTCGAGTCCTTTTAATCATTTGGCAAACTTTCTGTGACACGCAGCACTCCAGTGTCAACTACATTTTGTGTATGCCAAAACTACACACACACATGCACGCACGCTCACACACACACACACATGGCTAGTGCCTTTTAGTTTTTAATGTAATTTTGAGACACTTTTTTGCTGCTGTGTCACTTTGCAGTTTCGGTTCGCAAGTGCAAAAAACTTTTGGGGCGTCAAAGTTTTCAAAAAAAAAAAAAAAATAAATAAATAAAATAAAAAAATGATCTGCTCCAGCTTGTATCGAAACATTCTTCAGCAAAACTAAACTCATTTCGAAACTAAAATAAAACACTAAGAAAAACCAAAGAAAAAACATTTCCCTTATGCTGTGCATATTCAATTCCTTGTTTTTAGGTTTATACAAATTTTAAATAAAAATATAAACTATTTTATAATTATAATAATTTATTTAATAATAATAATAGTAAAATAATAATTCATTCGATCAATAAATGACCCTAAAGTTTTTTATGATGAAAATGGATTATGAACTCAATAATCTATATTGTTGTGAGCTTTTGGAAAAAAATTGTTAATATTTTATACTAATGTTTATAGATAAAATGCGAATCACATAAAAATGTATACTCTTTGAAATATATTTAAAAAAAAAAGTGTCAACATTATCGAAAATTATAAAAAAATATATTTAAAAAAATATATATAAGTTGTTTGTGTTTGCTATTTTTACATATTCTTTTAAAAAAAATACAAATAAAATAAAATATCGGCTTATAATTTAAAAAATACCCTTTCTATTCTCCAAATTTATTTATTTATGTTATATTATTATTATATTTATTTCTCTGCTATGAATAAAATTATTTATAAAACTAATATATTTTTAAATCATAAATGATTGTATTTTTAAAATTATATATAATTGAAATAATATAATAGAATCTTTTAAATTTAAAAAGGGCATGTCTTTTTTAATAATTATTGTAGTCATTATAAATAATAATTTGAAATTATAAATAATTCTATGTTAAACGATTATCACTATAAAGAGCAACAGAAGGAGTTCGAGCTTTGTGAGTGCCTCTCTTGCTATGATTGCGCTCCAGATATTCGCTCTGCTGTGACCACCTCCAGTTGCGCTAGCTGCGCTATAAAAGTAAAGCAAAATCGAATCTAGAGCAGCGAACAGGCACTTGTTTTTTCATATTTTTCATAATAATTATAGTTTTGTATGAATGTATTTATATATAAGTTAAATATATGTTTTAGTATAAATTTAAAACACAAATGTTTTGAAATATTGACTAAAAGAAAAGCTTCTGATTTACTGAACTCAAAGCTGAAATTCAAATTTAATAAAAAGATGTTTATGCTTTTTTTTATATTTACATAAATAAATCAGTATTGCTGAAGTTGTTGAAGCCACCGAGAAGAGTAAATTTTGTGTAGGTAAATAAAAATAATTGAGGAAAAATAAAGATTTTTTATCTAATTTCAGTTTTTATGATGGGCCTGAGCACTTGGAAATACTTTAAGAGATTTATAGAAATTTTCTAGCCAAGCTTAAACCTGTCTCATTAGTCAGTAAAAGACAATTATCAAATGTATAAACAAAAAATTTGAGAAAAATTCATTTGGCTAAGGAAAATATAAGTTTAAATCTCTGTAGCTTGAAAACTTAGTTAAAGTATTGGAGATGTTAAAAGCCAAAATTCCAATTGGCTTAGTTAATAAGAAGCAGCGACAAAAGAGAAAGTGATAGAAGCGGAGACAACAGACGCAGACAATGGCCAAATGAACGGTGACAACGGTGACAACGGCGACAGTGGCGACGGCTGTGGTGGTTGCACCACCTAGCGTAGCATTCACCCACTTGTCGCCTCATAAATTTCATAGCGAAATTGTTAAATTTTAATAAAATCAAAGCGTATCAAACGGGATTTGTTTACCAGGCGACGATTTCGATGTCGACGTCACTGCCGCTGTCGATGCCGATGCCGACGGCGACAGCAGCGACTTTTGGCAGTCTTCGGCATTGTCCTTGCCATCGTTATCCTTGTTCGCAGTCTGGTTATATCGCGTGTTTATTGTTGCAACAGTCGCGACGAGCGCTTTAAAATAATTTAAGTCTACGCCTGCTGCTGCTGCTGCCGAGCCGAGGGCGAGCATTACTGTTAAGGGTTGGCAGCGGGGACGGCTCAGGGGTTGCTGCTCAAAGCTGCTCATCTTCGAATTGTACGAGTCGAAGTTGACGCCGCTGCCGTTTTGTGACTCGTTAAAGGATTAAAATCATTTTAATGGATTTTTCAAGCTGTTGTTTTGTTATATAATTGTCGCGTCTATACTGTGTGTGTGCGCGCCTGTATGTGTGTGCGTGTGTGTGTGTGTGTGTGCATTATGGGCGCATAAATAGGGCAAACAGTTGCATTGGGGTTTAACAAAAAGGCAACGCGAATCTGTTTGCACGCCTGTCGCAAGGACCCGGCGCCTGACTGCACACGCATTTGTCATCGTCCGTATGCTAATGTCCTGCGACTGTTAATGATAGCTGGCATCCTGCGCTGAGTAACAAATGTAAAACACAGACACCGGATCAGGCACTGACGAGCGCTGTTTCCACCAGACAAAACGAGTTATCAGATCGAAGAAGAAAACCCCTTAAAGCCTCTAAAAGGCAGAGTTAATAATAATGTTGCCACGATATATTTTCTATAATCACAATTGATTATATTGAATGTCTTAGGGAAATTACAAATTGTTATTAAATATATTCAAATCTGGAATTGATAATTATATTGGCTCCTATCGATAAAATATTTGATTAATAAAATAAATCGAATTTTAAACTGACGTCAACTTTTTTAAAAATATTTTACATATTTTTTATTTATTTATTTTATTATTTTATGTTATTAAATATATATTTATATGTTTTTAGCTCTTAAATAGCTTTCATTTAATTATAATTTCATTTAATTGCGTTTCGCCGCTTGACTTTTAAGTTCTTTAAGCCATTTATCGTCATTTGACGTGGATGATACCCCAATTTCCAGCCAGGTACATCTAATTGCCTATCATCAGTTAAATTTCGTGATAAAGTAATTCAAGCCTCTTTTAATAAAAATCGCTGATGTAGCCTCGGGCAGCTCACTGCTGCTTAACCCTTATAATAGACATGTTTATAAACAACAAATGATTTGAGCTTATCGCGTCTATCCGCTGCGTAAGGACATCAATACCTGCCCTAACGAGCGGCGTGGCGCTTGGGGCAATTGCGTTGTTTGAGGGAAGCGGCTTACATACCTGGCAATTTAAAGGGTAATCCGGCCATAAGTGGATCCGGGCCAAAACGTTGTGGTCCAAATGCGAACGGATGAAAGCCCTGATGACGCACCTTGGAGCGTGGCTCACGCGGCCCATCCACAGTTACCTTGATGGCCTTCGTATAGGTGGCGATCTGTATCGGATTCGTTGAGATGACAATAGTCAGCGTAAAGCTCTTGCCTTAAGCCAGGAGAGAGAGAGAGAGAGAGAGAGAAAGAGAGAGAGATTGAGTAAGTGATTCGGCTATGCAGTTCGACTTAAAGCTAACAAATATGGCTATGGCACAGACTGTGACTGTTGGCCATGAAATTATTATTAATTGAAGTGCAGCAGCCTCAATTGACCCTAACATCATGGCCAAAGTCAGACAAATTGTAGACTGGGTGGAGAGTCATTAACAGAGCAGAAGCAGCCACGCAGACATTACATGACTGAATGATTGAACTGATTGATTAACCAAGCTCTAACTAACTGTCTGTGTGTGGGCGGCTGGCTGTTTGTCTGACTGTTACCAAATGCATCGGTCAAACTGTGAACTGCAATATTAAGTAACTTTGGCATGGCAACCCTGTAGTGGTTGCGCACGTCAGAGTTGCCATAACAGCGACAGCGTCAATAGACCCCACTGGCTGCTGCCATCTCTCACCCAGGCCGAAGAACTTGAAATATTTCGAATATTCATAAGGCGGCATGAACTTTCGAAATGTGAACAAGAATGAAAGTGCCATTTCCATTGGGGCTGACATCAGCTCGAGTTCGTTCACTCGCTGCCCTCCATAAAAGGGGCGCGAACACAAAATTCGTGGCGCAAACACTTTGAATGCCAAACGCATGAGTTAATCAGCAAATATGAATGCTTGCCAAAGCCCGGCAGTTTATCGCTGCCAAACATTCAATTTCATAAATTCAGCAAAGCTAATTGACTGCGAGCTCAGAAGACAACATGTTGATGATTCATGTGTAAAATATTAAGGGAATGCGAGCAATCAATATTGCAATTGAATTTCATTTTATACATTTCATAAATTAGTATCAGAAAATATATAAATTAATTATTTAAAATTTTTATTTATATTATATATTATGTATTATATATTATATATTATATAATATATATTATATATTATATATTATATATTATATATTATATATTATATATTATATATTATATATTATATATTATATATTATATATTATATATTATATATTATATATTATATATTATATATTATATATTATATATTATATATTATATATTATATATGTTATATTTTATATTATATATTATATATTATATATGTTATATTTTATATTTTATATTATATATTATATTATATTAGAACATTTGTTGAGTTTCAGCAAAGCTAATGGAGCTCTAAAGCCTTCTAGTCAAATTCCATTCATTTATTTTCAATTAACCGCAAAAACGAAACTTGAATTTAATTCTTAGTAGATGAAACTAAATATGCCAATGAGATTTCTTCACAGCTTATGTCAAGAACCCAAATATTTGTAGCTTTAATATATAAAATATTATGATATTGCTATTAGATTTACTCAGGCACTGGGCAATATTTCTATAATTATTTTTTTAAGCTAAAACCGAAAAATAATATAAATCAATTTTGCAGCTGAGCCCTACCCGAGAATAATATATATATTATTTTTTAAATTAGTAGACAGCTACTAACAGTTGTTAAGCTTTGAGTTTCTAACTATAAAACTGTAGAAAATTAAACTTTACTCAATTTGACACTCATCTTGTGGGCGTGGACATAATTATTAATCATTGATCTATAAGCTTCTTGGATGAGATAACAAATTTTGAGATTCCAACTCTAAAATTATGGGTAGATACAATTTTACACGATTTGCCAAGCCTCCAATGGGCATAGATTTATTCACAATATTTTGTTGAGCTTAAGTAATCAATGCAAACATTTGTTTAAAATCTCTAGCTTTGCAACATCGGAGATAATATTTTCCTATGGGCAACACTCCCAGTGGGCGCGAGACAGATAAACAGAAGAACAGACAGCAAGATGAACAATGCCTAAAACCGATACACTCCTTTCACTTTGCGAATGCTTATAGCATAACATAATGAATCTCAAATCTATTTACACATAAAATCCTTTTTTCAAAACAAAATCGGCCTCGATGACAGTCCCGGACATAGAGACGAGAAAGTTGTGTTAACCACTTGGCAGAGAGCAGCTCATCTGATGAGTCGAGCTGTGTTCTTTGCGTATGGAAGACGTGGCCAAGGCGTAACTCATTTGCAAGTGGCGACGACAAAGAAGGACAACAATAACACGCGAAAAGCAAACAAAGTTCTTAGATTAATATTAAATTAAACGAAGCATGCAAAAAATGTTAGAAGGCGGCAATCATTAGGACAGGGGCGGCAACGACATGCCGCGCCACCCACCCAAGCAACCCAGGCCAGCCTACAAATATATTGCCAGCTTGCGGCAGGCGGCAGGCGGCAATCGGCAAGCATGGGGCATGGGGCATGGGGCGTGCGCCAGTCAAGAAGAAAACCCAAGAAACCTACACAAGAAAACAAATGAACATAAACAGACGAAACGAACCAAGAAAACCAACAAAATGAAATGAAACTTTTTTAATTATGCGCCCCACACAGCCGAGCCAGCTGGGAACGGATGGGGGGAGTTGAGCGAGCAACAAGCGAGCATCGGCCATGGGTAGTTGGTTTTTAGGGCGTGGCAACTGCTGTAAGCGTCAACAAACTAACGAAGTGGTAAGCACGAGGAGGCCAACAGACGACGGAGGCACAAAGTGGCTAAGACAAAAGACTCGAATGTTGCGTCGACGGCGTTTTGCCAAATGAGCAAATATTGCAAATAAATCTGTTGCTGTTAGCCATTTTGTGCAGTGTCGACCGTCGGCATGGGCATGGGCGTGGCAACAAAGGCAACGGCGGCAAAGAACTTTGCTGCTAATAAGATGAAAACCATTAAAAGTCGACACAAGTCGCGTCCGTTGCAAACCAAAGGAGAGCAAGAAACAGACATGAGAGGGCACAAGATGAGGTAAGAAAGGCAGAGAGAGAAAGAGAGAGAGAGAACGAGTGGAGGAGGGGCGTAACAGGATGCTGGCCGGGCTGACAAGCAGCCAGAAGCCGGGTTAAAATGCTGTAATTTTCGCAACAAAGCAAAAATTATCACCACTTTGCAAAAGGCGACAGCGACGAGAAAAGCTCTGCACCCTTTTCAACTATGCATGTGAGTGTATGTGTGTGTGTGTGTGTGTGTGTGTGTGTGGAGCAGACGCTAAGTGATTTTAAAACAAAGTTTTTCAAACGTTTAACGTTACAATTTTGCCAAGTGTAATAGAAAATGTAACGTTTGCCGCTGGCTCGTCTGCATTTTAACTTTCGATGCTGATAATGAAGCAAGCAACAAAACCCAGAGCCATTGCCGTTGCCGTTGCCAAACGGAGGGTTCGCACACTGCGCATAGGCAATTTAATGGCACTGCCGTCACATAGCTCCTGCAGCCCCTGCAGCCCCTGCAGCCCCAAGCTGCTTCTGTGCTAATGTCGTTAGTAGCATGGCGCCATAATTATAATTTGACATAAGACAAGAAGTCTGAGGTTGACAACAAAATGACATTTTAAATACACACTCCAACGGCGGCATTCAATGAATGAATGGACAACCCTCCTTGGTGAGCACAAACGCCTAACCACCCAACCACGCACCCAACCCGTCAGCCAGCTACCCGCCCACACAGCGACCATCAACATCATCTATTAAGCAGTTGCTCAGCCTGCCTCACTCTGCGTATTTAGACACTTAACAGATCATAATTTTAACACTTTGCCTAATGCCCATGGAACGTTTAATGGAACTTCCAGCAAGTACAGCAAGAGAGAGAAAGAGAAAGAGGCGAACACAGAGGGAATCTCTATAGATTAACAAAGATTTAATATGACGCGAGCATTACATCGCCTCTTAGGCAAGCTGTTTATAGATGTCAATGCGTTGGCCTGGGCTCGCCTTGATTTACGACTGATTTAGTTAAGTAGTTGTCCCTCACATCCTTGCCCCTCACATCCTTGCCAGCACTTATCACCTGCAATACTTCGATTATGATACTGATTCGACCTTGAAAACTTTCTCGCAAGTGAAAATCCCATTTGATCCGATTTATATGACAACAATTTAAGATACAAACATATTTCCTTTCACTTTCTCTGTCTCTCTATATCTATGACTAAACCTCTATCTCTCTCTCTCTCTCTCTCTCTCTCTCTCTCTTTCACTCTCACTTTTACCTACTTCATTTATATATATATCAATAAACCTCAATCAATCTCCGTCAATCAGTGTGTCACTGTTTCGCTCTCTCTCTCTCTCTCTCTCTCTCTATTCATCTCTTTCTCTTTATCTCAATACATCTATCGCTTTCAATATAGCTTATCTTCCTTTTACATCCTTTTCTCATTATTTATTATATTATTTTATTTCAATCCATCTTCTCTGTTCTACTCTATATCTGTTACACTCTCTCAATCTCACTCTCTCTCCCTCTCTCACTCTGTCTAAATCTTTTTCTATCTTATTAGCGACTCCTACAGTCAGTATCTAAATTATCTTTGCATCTCTCTCACACACTCTGTCTCTGGCCCTCTAGCCTCCACTCTCTCTCTCTCTTTCCTTCTATCCCTCTCGCTAGAGCAATCTTCTGCTCACTCCCTTCAGCAGTCTCGCTCTCTCTTTTTCTCTGCATCCCACAGTCCACTGCATCCTTTCTTTCTCTATCTGTCTCCTTATCTAAGCCCACCCTCTCTCTTGCTCCTCTCTCGCTCTCTTCCTCTGTCTCCATCTTCGCCTCATCTCCACATTTTCACACTCTCACTACATTTTTTCAATAATTCCTTCTCAAATTGCATTTCAAGTGGCTTTAAAGCAAAACGCTTGCTCGCAACAAAATTCGAGACTTTTCACAATTTCTTATTCTCGTTCGTCGGTCTCCAGCCAGCTCCAGCCTCCCCCTGCCCACACGACGTCTCTGTCTGGCATAAATATTCATATGTTTATTTTATACGTTTTGCCAACGAAAATGCTGCACTTTCTTTCTGCCTTCACCCTTGCCTCCCCCCAGCTTAGAGTTCTTCGATTCCACTAACGGTTTGCCCTTTTTGGGGTTACTGTCCAAGAGGGTATATACATTTTAAAGACTTTTTAAAATGATGAATCGTCCAAATTATGATGCTCATTAAGACAGCTTATCAGAATGCAGAGCAACTCAAAGGATACAAAGCTGTACACAGAGCACAGGCTGAGTGATATGTTAAAAATATCTTACTCTAGTGAATATTAATAAAAATATCCGCATATAATACAAATACAATGAATGTGGCGAAAGGATAAAATTTTTTATATATGAATATATTTATGTTATATGCACATACACATACAGCTAGTCATAGTTTAGACGCACCAATACTTACGTTAAAATTCTTTATATAATTATTTATTAAATTTATTATATTTAAAAATTAACAGGAAAAAATATAATACAAGAAAAATTAAAATTTCACTTTTTATTAATAAAAGAAAAAAAAATTAAATTGAAGAATGTTATTGTCTTTTAAAACATTTTATTAAAACTATTCAAAATAGCGCATTTTTTTGCGGGTCACTAGGATAAACACTAATTAGTAACTAATTCTTTAAAAAATATATAACTTTATTTTGAATTAAAATTAATATTAAAATATTAGCTAAAAGATAATTTCAGTAATAAGAACTGACTGCTTTTTTTTAAATAAGCTCATATATTCGTTTCTTCAGTCATTGAAACAGGAAACTTATGTAGATCAAAATATACTCTTATTATATAATAAAAATAAAAATAAAAAAAAATAAATAAATAAAAATAATAATCACAATGCGGCTTGAGCCTCTGAAACTAATATATTTTTCCAATCAGTTTAAAAGAAAATTAAATCAAAACATCTTTTTGTTTGGTTCTTAAAACTTTTCATGACATTTGCGTTTTTTAATGCTTAAATAATGAGCACTCTTTGAGCTTTATTTCTCTGGCTTTGGCCAGTTATTGTTTACGACGAATCAATTCACATTCGAAACATAAATACAGAAATTCCTGGGCATACAGAAAGAAATATATTAAAAGTGCTAGCTAAAAAGTATTATTCATATATAAAGTATCCTATCTGGGAATACTGGTCTATACATTGCAATTTCTCTTCTCTGAGCAGTCTTCATTATAAATCTTGGCTATGTATAAAATATTATATATTAATATCCCAAGTCATGTAAGCTTTACCATTTTTCAGCTTGTCAAATGGCTTTTGAACTGTGACGAGGGAAGACCCCCTATCTATCAATGTATTGGGCAAAGGGTATTGCCGGTTCGACAAGAGGGTAGCCAACTGTTCCTTTGCTCGTGATACATTTGTTGTTTTTAGCTTTTGGCATTTGTCGCCGTTTTGCCGTTGGCTTTCACTAATGCTCAGGCAAGGGCAAAGGTGGAGGCGGAGGCGGAGGCGGAAGTGGGGGCTGGCTGTTTGGGGTTCAGGGCATGGTTTAATAATCATAAATTTTAACCCTTTTTAGCGCGACACTTGCCGTTTTTTTTTTTTTTTTTGCTTTGTTTTTTGTATTTTGTTGCTGTTGTTGTTATGTTGACATCCGTTTTGTTCTTTGGCAGCCGTTTAACCCGATTTGTAATACATGGCCCAAGGGCAGTGTCAGTAACGTTGACTTTTGCTGCTGCTGCTGCTGTTGTTGTTATTGTTGTCGACTGTTGCTCTTGCTGCCGCTGATGTAAAAGCGAAAATTGCCCAAATGCCACCACAGACGAAGTGCAGCAACAGCAGCAGCAGGAGCCAAAAAGGAAATTAAATTTCCAGCAAAGTCAAATATTATATTGGCAATAAATGAAGACGCAGCAGACGCGACACGATGCTACCAGCAATTACTTTGGCCAGAATCAGTCTGGTTTTGCAGGGCGTCGGGGTGGGTTTTCTCGCTAAATATACGAGTTTATATGGCGAGAGAATGCGATGCCAGCAAACAGGAAGCCGGAATCGACGTTTATTAAAACGGAAACTCGAGACATTTGTGCGGCGGCACAAGAAAGAAGAAATGCGACTTTCACGATAAAGCCAAAGCCAACGACGACGGCAATGGCCATGGCAATGGCAATGGCAATGGCAATGGCAATGGCAATGGCGGTGGCGGTGGCGGTGGCAATGGCGTGGGCAATGGCGGGGGCTAAGGCAAAAAGTAACGAAGCAGACGCTGCCAAGGACATAATTCCGTCTTAGCTTTGCCAATGGCAAACAATGTCCTTGGCCGACGGCAGCGCTGCTCCGATGCTGACTGACTGATAAGCAATCGGCTATCAGGCCAGCACCCCAGCTCCCCAGTTCCGCAGTTCCGCCGACCCCAAACAAAGCGATTTGGCCCTGCCCAAAATGTAGATTCACACAGCTTGAAAATGACCAACGGGGCGCGGCAGCACCCAAGGCACCCAAGCCATTCAAGGCAGCCAAAGGCCGCTAAATTGCAATTTTCAAGATTTAAGCGTGAACAATAAATGTCACATAATCTGTAAGTAGCTAAATAAAAGCGCCCGCAGCCAAACAGGACCTGTACCGGGGCCTGGGCCCGGCATCGCTTGCGATTTAATTTAATTTATCGCATTTTAAACAGACGACAAACAATAAAATGAAGCGACAGCTTCAACAAAATAATACAACAAATTTATTTGTTGTTTGCTTCCTTTCGGCCGAAACGCATTGATTGCGGCTTTGTCTTTTATGTCTCTCGGCCAGAGGGCCACAATATGGCCCGAACAAGAGTCAATCTATCGGGCCTACGGCGCAATTTGTTAACGCTTCACACGATAAGCGAGACAATAGAGAGCGTAACGAAGTTGTATTCATACTCTCGATACTTCGAGTTAACCAAATTCAATTATACATACAAAGTACATTTTTAAGAATTTCAAATAAATATCAAAGCATCAATCAAATATCAAATTTAATTAATAATTACAGCTCGAAACATTATGCAGACTTCAGTTATCTGAGTTGCAGACAGACATGAGGAAATCAGAAAATAGTCGACTGCCTAATAACGAGTATTTAGAAATAGTTAAATAAATTATTGTTAAAGCTTCACAGGAAATCCTAAAGGATATTTTCTTGGGTCTAAAGTGTTAAAGCTATATATGATACAGCTTAATACGATTTGCCACGCATCAAAGTGGCATAGAATATCACGTCCCTAACTCGTTGCATTATAGAGTTCTGTTATACAAAATATCAATTTGCTATGCAATTAGTGAGCGTTTGAAAAAAATAAAAGCAGTATGAGAATACCAGCATGGAAACATACTTATTTCAAGTATTCAGACTTGCGACGAATAGATTTGTGGATGAAAAGTTGGACAAAGAATTGGACGAAAAGTCGCCCTAAAAAATTAATAATTTACTCTTTCATTATTTCATATATCGAAACGTCTCTAATATCATAGACTATGTGCTGCATGACTTTAGTAATTTCAAACAATTAAATGAAATTGTAAATTAGTCTCTATAGAGCTATAGTCTCTTCCCATGATCGCTCACCATGTGCTTGCTCTGCTACGCTCCCACTCCGGGTACGCTGAATGTTTAATTCGCATGATAAAAGTAATGAAAAATGTAATCTAATAACATGAGCTTGTGCTAGACCCTCAAATAATTCTGCACTCAGTTTGGACTAGAACGGACCCTTTCCATGGGAGCAGCAACAGGCAAGATAGAGCTTACAGGCTTAAATTTCAAGCTCAAGGCGACAAGCTTCAACCACATCGCCAATATAATCAAATCATAATAGTCTTAAAAAATTTAATAAAATAAAAAAATACGAGAAACAAAAATAGTTTTCTTATATAAAAAACTTTTGCAACTGCAACGCTTGCGTCTAAAAATATATTTGGTTAAGGCAACCATTATTTATTCTGTAACTGAAGAGCCTCACAATTCTAGCTGCTAGGCCGCAGCATAATCAGTCTGAAATTAAAGCAATTCTTCATCAACTCACGCCATGTCTATGCGTTATGAGATGTGCCGCTCGAAAATAGTTTCTCGATGTCTCGAATGACTTGAAATGCATAATTAACATTTTTGTGAGGCAGCGGGCTGATGTTTCAATCACAACAGCAAGAAGATTGTCGAAAGCAGCTGTGCTGCTCTTTCTTGTCAAATTCTCTCTGTTTGTCTGTCTGTCTCTGTCTCTATTTCTGTGGCTATTTCTGTAGCCTCGGCCTGTATGTTATGCCACCTGTGACCCGATGCGGGCCAGAAAAGCCTATGACACATTTCATTATACAAATATCAATTAAGCCCATTGCAAATACTAATTGTGAGCGTAGGCGAAGGACATTTGCTGCCACCACCGACGGCAGCAACACCATCAACACCACCACCACCACTACCAACAGCAGAAATAGCAACAAGACGTGGCACAACAAGCGCCGGCCGCCCCCATCCGCCCAGCTGCCACATGCACAGACATACGTGGCTTGGCCTGGCATAAGGGCTGACTCAAGGCTGCAAATGTTAATGAAAATTAAAAATTCAACATCAAACTGAGCGACGAAGGACTGGGGACTGGGGACTGAGGACGAAGGACGACACAGGATTCGTCAACATCAAACAGAGCCGAAGAACCCAAATGAATGCTGCGAGCCGGGGCACATCTCCAGAAAGAAGTGTTAATGTGTTATCTGATTTATTTATGTTAAGCTCATGTGTGTGTGTGAGAGTGTGTGTGTGTGTGTATTATGCCAGTACCTAAGTGTGCGTGTGCGTGCTTGTAAATTGCTTAAATTTGTGGAAATCGTGACTTCAATTAAATTCCATTCGATACTCAAGGAATTTTCAGCTGATGATGCGCAAGTAATTTCGGAAATTGGATACTGTATGCCAACTGCAAACATGCAAACAAACAAACAAACATGTGTATGTGCTTCAGTCTGTTGAAGTGTGTGTGTGTGTGTGTGTGTGTGTGTGTGTGTGAGTGTATGTACATGTGTGTGTACTTTTGTATTAAATCAAATTTTAATTGCGCATACTTGTCCCTCAACAAATATTTGCAGCGAGCTCGCCGCCTTTGACTCGCCTGCCTCTGCTAGCCAAAATGCTAAAGCGACAAGGAATGTAAGGCAACAGCCAACCAGCCAGCCAGCCAACCGACCAAACATTCCCATACACACAAACACACGCGCACACACACACACACACACACACACAGACAATCTCTCTCAGTCACCAATGCTTGGCAAACAAACATTATGAGCAAACAAACAAAAGCAGAACTGAATTTTAATAAACCACACAATGACGCTTAAATACCCTGACCAACAGGTATTTTAATTAAAGCCCAAAGCACACCGAAATGCAGCTCTGCTTGGCCCAGGGCCATGCAGTTAAGCAACAAACAAATGTAGCTAAAAACATAAAGGGTGAACAGACCAAAAGCCAAGGAGACAGCAATTGTCAAGACCCTTCTCTCCTATTTGCCATTGTTGTCATGATATCGATAAGTATCAATTTGCTTATCTTAATCAAGACATCCAAATTCTTAAGTCTTTGCTCCAATATATGTTATCGAAATTTTGTTATCCTTAAATATATATATGTTTAAAATACAACTAAGATCTTAAGTCATTTATTTTTAATTTACTATCCATATATTGGCATCGATAAATATCGATATGGTTATCTTCACAATCGAAACAATCAAAACATCTAAGCCTTTAAATTGTCCTCTATTATTTACTAACAATATTGTTATATCGCCAATCTTCGATATATTCATCTTAATTTTTATAAGAACATCTAAATTTTAGGATCTTTTCTGCCTTATATCGATTAGTTAATATCGATAAGTATCAATGTGTTTATTTTTTGCAAGCCTATCAGCAATCAGAACTGGCCACAGGACTCTACAAATAGCACTCCTTCTCATCCTTTTAAATAGCAACAACAAAATGGAATATTGAGGAAAAGAACTTTTTGCAGTTCGACGACTTGTTACAAACTTTAAAAAAGTTTTCTTGTATTGGTACAGGAGAAACGGAAGTTATTCAATAATGCATTTTTTTAGAGAACTGAGAGGGTAAAGTAAATTAAATGCCTTTATATGTATATATATATAAATTTAAGTGAATAAAAAAGATATAAGATATAAAAAATATATAAAAAGAAGTAAGTAATTTAGAAGGGAGCCAAGATCTTTTGACTATATCTTTATACATATTTATTATATTATTTATTTATTATATATTTATCCATATCTTACTATGGGCAACACAATTTTGTGTATTTAATTTATCGATTTTGCTAGTTTCAACAATTGCAGCTAAGTCGACTCGGCCTTTAACTTAAAGAGTCGTGAATGCAACTTTGAAATATTTTGCTCGAGTTTATTAAAGCTCTGTCAGTGCTTTATACATCTTCATGGAATTCGCCCAAGCTGGGCGCGTCAAATGCCTGAAGAAAACTGTTTTGGCATAATGTAAGCTAAGCGGCTGCGTTGCAAATCTGTCAAATGTCAGCGCCAGCAGCGACGCGGCGTCGACGTTGGCTCATTAGAGAAACAAAAAGCAACAACAACAACAACAACAACAACAACTAGTAGTAGTAGAAGAAGAAGAAGAAGAATAAAGTGTGCCCCAGTTGACGGGTCGTTGCCAGCTTTCAGCTCGCACTGTAGCTGACACCTGGCAAAAGTTTGCCAGTCGCCGGGCTAACAAAATGGCGACGTCGGCCTCATTGCAACCATTTTGGCCGGGTGTTTATCACATTGCTGCTATTAATTAAGCTTAACGAGGTTACCGTTCGCAACCACACCCAGTCAAGCAAAGCAGTCGGTAGAGAGAAAGAAAGGGAGAGAGTGCGGGGCATAGCGCGAGGTAGAGTGAGTGAGCGGCAGGTGGGTAGATGGGGTTTAGCCAAGGCATCTTGGGCTGACGCCGTGCTAGTCCCCAGGCAACTTAATAATGAAATTTCGCCCTCATCTCATTAAAAGTCTTAAGCAGTTCCAGGCAGCAAATTGATGTGTGCTATGCTAAAAGGGTTCTGCGCGCAGCCTGGGCAACAGGCAGCGAGTGGGCGGCTGTCGCTTAGGATCAAGAGCAGATCAACCAACCACGCCCAACACTGCCCCAAAAGCAGCATTTGCTACACAAAGCTGCCAAAAGAAAAAAAAAAAAAAAAACAAAAAAGTAAAGCAGTTGCCAGTTGCCAGTTGCCAGTTGCTCGCTGCTCGCTGCTTGTTGCCAGATGGCAGCTGCCAACGCGGCCAACGCTGTGGCGCATATTTAATTTTTAATGAAGTTTAATGGATGCCGGAAGCTTTAAGATGGAAGTTGGAAGCTGGAAGAGAAAAGCCAACGTAGCGAAATGCGCCCCGAAAATAAGTATGCCAACATTTTGTTTACTTTGCAGCTTAGAGCTGCCGGCGCAGTTCGTCAAAGCCTCAAGACTAAACATTCGATTGTAAAGGTCAAACAAAAGTCTCAAATAGGCAATCCCACTTAAATAATTCAAGCTTTCCGGATATACTTACACAACATAAATGCTTATCATCTCTACTCTATATGAGTTGGCGCTTACGTAATCAATCTTATGCTAAGCTAATGAGTTATCCACAAAATACAAACTATAATATGTTCAATATGAAATTTTAATTTAGTGCTAGCAACTAAAACGTTTTAAAAATATAATCAATAGCCACCAAGAAAATACTGAATTCTTTCAAGTGTTTTTCCTTACATTAAATCAAATTAGCCTTAAATAAAATTTCCATTTGGTATAAAAAAATTAAGAAAAATAAAATTGAAAATTTCAATTAAATTAAAAAAAAAAAAAATATTACTTGTTCCCATTGTCAATGAGATCAGGGAGAATAATCCTATGAAAATATTTTTAAATCTATAAAAAAATTTATTTCAATATATAATATCAAAGATTTTCTAAAATATTTAAAAATCTGTTTTTTAAATATAATATGATAGATTTTCAAAAATATTTTTATAAATGTATTAAAAAATATATTTTTTTCAATATTTAAAAACTTTTAACAGAAAAATATTTTAAGGCTTAATTACTCTTATATATATATGCAAATATATTAGCAAATTCTTCTAGAGAGAGCCAGAAAATATTATATATTAAGAGAAGATAAAACAACTACAAACAAAGCTTTCAGCTAAAGTCGATATTGTTTGAAATTAATATACATAGCTTGTGTAACCCTCAGCAAAATTTGAGCATCCAAATCTTTTTGGCAAAACTTTAGAAAATGATCAAATTTTTGCACTGACCACGCTGTAGATAGAGTATCAAACAGTCGACTATATATTTTAAATTATTATTTTTAATCGTGTTTGTTAAGTAAAACTAGTCTATATTAAATGTTTTTGGGGGTAGAGCAGGTGGAGTTGGAGCTGTTGCTCTCCCTATGATCAGCAGCTGCGTTTAAAAAGAGTAATACACAATTTAATCCTAGCTAGTTTCGATTAAAACGGAAACTTTTCATAAGACAAACTGTGCTTTATACCAACTCTTCCCAGACCAAAATTTCAAAACGTTAGCGAAGCTGATCGATAGCCAAGTCGGATAAATCGAGAATAATCCCTTATTTGAAACATGATAATTCGATTGATAAGTTCTGTTGAAGCTTGGGTGCTCAGTGACTTGAGTGGGAAGATGGAATATTTGGGTCCGGGTGCGATGGTCTGCAATGCACTTAACTAATGAAGTGCAGCTGAGGCGTGGAGACATTATCTCATGGCCATGCAGCGGCCGCACGGCCCCAGCCGCACAACTGTACTTGGAGTGGCAAGGCGTCAGAATCAGCTGAACGATAAGCACGCCATAATCGGGGCGAGCGCCAAACTCCAGTTAATTAACATATTATTGCAAATTCAGCAGCAGCAGCAGCAGCAAGAAACTAAGCTGCAGTTGCTTTTGCTTCAACTTCTGCTGCAGCTGCAGCTGCTGCTGCTGCTGCTGCTGCTAATGCACTTTAGTAATGCACTTCAATGTGCTTACACAGCCATGTGCAACATGCAGCGCACATCTCATTTACATGCATACACATAGCAACAATAATTACATGTGCCCGGCCTCCTCTCCGCTCTGCTGCCGTAGCCGTCCAGAAGATTTTAATTCATTAGTAGACAACGGCCAAATGCATTTCCCATGTGTGTGGATTATTCAGTTTCCGCTTGAATGCAACTGCTGCAATTGCAGTTGCAGCTGCAGCTGCAGCTGCAGCTGCTGCTGCTGTTGTTGCAACAGTCGATGCGCCACCATTTTATCTAATTGCGCCCACATTACGCATACGCAGCATAGAACACATCATTAAAATTACGAGTGGACAAAAATGCAAAAGCAACTCCCGACCCTGGCTGCTCACGCCCAACCTCAAGCCCAAAACGATGCTAGTGCAGCAGCGAGGGCTGTTACGAAAGTTGTGCCTTAGAACTTCAGTTAAGTTATTCTCGACGTGCAAGGCGGCGACTTTATTTATTTATTGATTTGATGAATTTATAACTTGAACATGGTTTAGTGCAGCAGCGAGGGCTGTTATGAAAGTTTTACATAACAACTTTAATTATGATATTTTCGACGATATAAGCTTGCATTTTCTTTATTTATCATCTAGATAATATGAAGATAATTTAGTGAAGCAGCGAGGGCTGCTAGAAAAGTTTTACCCTATATTATATTATATTTTCCCTATATTACGATATTTCCAACGATATAAGATAGGATTTCTTGAAATTATTGACTATTTAGGATTTTTGAAGATGGCTTAAGAAAGTTGTACCCTTGCTTGCATAAATAATAACGAGGGTAGTTGCAGAACTAACACATATAGAAATTTATGACGAAATTCCAAACTATTGATTTTATACATTATTTGTTTGTTTATTTACTTCATAGTACTTACAATTTTTCCAATGATATCTTTCGAAATTCATTTTGCTTATTAACTTTATATCTTTGAGCCTGCCATAACTACAATATATTATATATGCCTTTTCTGCTTAACTATTAACTCACTGACACATGGCTGGCAGCCGCAGAGCAGTGATTTATCTATAGCTAAATTCATAACTTATTTCGGCATCTCTCGCCCTATGAGTACTTGACGGCTGCTCCAGCTCAAGTGAGCTACGCTTGAGCTACACTCTGTAATAAATATTAATGCCTTGCTGAAAATGGCTGAACAAGTCCGTTCTCGCATATCAAAGTCTGTCGAGCGCTGAGAGCTGAGAGCTGAGAGCATGAATAGATTTCTTGGAAAAAGCAAAATCAAATTCATTTTGTAATGTCAAAAATATATAAGATATATTAGATATATTCAATATACAGAAATGGGTCGACGTCGGCAACGTCCGCTGTACCCGTTGGCATATAAATTCCCTCTAGCTGTCTGTCTGTTTGTATTGGTGGCATGAGAGTGCGAAAGTCACGCTTCATTTGCTCCACTCTGCTCTGCTTCTGTGACAGCTAAATGTCTTCAGGTTGCACACTCGTAGCTGCACCAGCCGCAATCATAGAATTCTCAACTGGTTTACGACTTAACTTGGGGAGGGGTACTTGACATAGCTGGCAGACTCACTTACAGCAGTCGAATAGTCACTTCAAGCTTGGGCTACTTTACTAGCTGCCCTCGATAAGCGCTTGAATATCCATTGAAGCACATGCTGCACAAACATAATTCGTAGCTGACCAGGTGGTGGGGGCAAAAGGCATTCGGTATCTGAAGCCTTGACAACTGCAAGTGGCATTAGTTGTAGCAACAACAGCCTGAGCAGGCAACAACAACAACAACAACAACAACGGCAATTGCATGCATCACTTTTTCTAGTACAAGGGATTTGCATTTGTTTGCTAATTGAAATTAAGCAAATATTTGCAAACATGGAGCCCGAAGAGGGCTTCGTGGAGTTGACCCACGTAATCCTTTTGTAGCGCATTAAAATTCATGAAATGAGACCCAAAACCAAAAACAAAAAAAGAAACCAAAAAAAGGACCAATCGAGGGGCCAGATAATTTAAATCCATTTGTATAACATTTGCCGCTGCTTTCAATTTTATTCCGTTTTTTTTTTTATTTTATTTTTCTGGTAATTAGTAAGAAAAGCGCTCGGCAGATGGGCAGTCAGGGGTAGCAGTGGGTGAGGGGGATCGAAGCGTAACTGTTACCGGGTCCCATAATCAAATGTTTAAAAAAAGATTTGCAAGTAAATCCCAAGGAATTATTTGCCACTTGAAACGTTTAAAAATGCCAACAAGAATCTGTCGATGCTGATGAGGGTGACAGAGCGACAAAAAGAAAAAAAAAAAAACAAAAAAGTGAAAACTGAAAACTCTCGTACTCCGTGAAGGCAGCAGCAAAAAAAAAGAAGGCCAAAAGGCAAAGCCTGGACAGCTCCCCGCCTCTCGCCACGAGCCCGAGGACGTCTGGCAGGTTGGGGTCAGACAAACTTAATGAGCAAATTGTCAAATGCCGCGGCAAAGCGCGCACTTAAACATGCCAGGATCTACAAAATTACGCCCTCCATAACAACAACAACAAGAAAGAAAAATAACTTGACGAAATGATAAAGATTGCAAGAAAATATCCAAAGAAGGCAACAGAAAAAAAAAAAATAAGTGAAGAAAAAAAGCCGAAGATGAAGAAAAAAAGTAAAAGTTGCTGTCGCCGTTGTTAGCCCATGTTTGGGGATTTGAATAAACAGTTACGCTGATTTAATTTGGTTCGACCGTGGCCCAGAGCAGGGCTTAGGGCTGAGAGCTGAGAGCTGAGAGCCAAGGGCAAGAGCAAATCATTGACGAGGAAAAAATTCTATCACAGTATGTCGTCTGTCACCCTCGATTTGATTTTTAAATTGCTTTCGTGATAAATTGACGAAATGAACAGCAATAACGCCACCAAAAAGAAACGCGTAAAAAATACCCACACACACGCACACCCATACACACCCGCACACACACGCATACATCAGGGAAAAAAATATGCAAGGAAAATTGACAATTGTCAAGGCGGCGCCCCCTGAATAGACATATAAAAATTAACTACAGACTACTTATCTTATTTGTTGACGCAGTCAAGAAAAAAAAAAATAAAATAAAATAGAATGAGAACAGCAAAAACCAGGAGCTAAAATCCAGACAGACGCCAACACAAGACTCACGACTCAGGACTCCGCGACCCACGGCCTAGTGCAATATGAACGGAAGCGAAGCCAAAAAGTTTGCCCGGCGCTTTTGATCTATGCGGTGGTGCGTGGGCTGTGGCGATATGAATGCGACTACATATTCCATGGGCCATATGCTACAAGTATCCTGGGGCGTTGACAGGAAGCAGACAATCAAGCCAAATGATACGCTGAATGGGATTATCCGAGAGCAGCGGCAACGGCAGCAACAGCCACGGAGCAGTTAAGAGCTTAGAACTTCTGTCTCTTCAGCTTGCACGAACTTTATGGCATTTCTTATTTCCACTAATGAGCGCTACTTAGCAGGTGCCTTCTTTCATAAACAATTGGACAATCAGAGCTAACTTTACAAACTTCCTTAAAACTTAATTAAAAAACAAAACCTTCTCTGGTGTCGGTTATGACAGTTGCAAGAAAACATAATTAATTCGCATGCAACAAACTGAGCCTTCGTGAAGTGATGAAGAGAATAGAGTAGATGAGTGTAAAGTATGAGAGAACAGAATGTAGGAAAACAGAGTAGAAGAAAATAGTGTATGAGAGAATAGAGTATGAGTGAATAGAGTACGAGTGAATAGAGTATGAGTGAATAGAGTATGAGAGAATAGAATAGAAGAAAATGATGTATTACAACATAGTTTATAAGGGAGAATACGATATAGCAGAACACAGTATAAGATGACAGAGTGAAGAAGAAATAGAATTTAAGAGTATACAATATCAGGGAAAAAGTATAAGATGATAGAGCATAAGAGAATATTTAATAAGAGATTTAATTATAACAGAATGGTGTATAAGATTATAGAGTATTGCAGAATAGATTGTAAAAAAAAGAATATAACAGATTAGAGTACAACATTGTAGGGTATTATAGAGTAGAGTATTATAGACTGAGGTATAAGATAATAGTGTATTAGAGAATAATAGAGTATTACAGAATAGAGTATAACAAAATAAAATACAACAGAATAGAGTATAACAGAGTAAAGTAGTACAGAACATATAACAGAAGAGAGTGTATGAAATTGAATAAAAGAGAATAACCATTAAAGAATTTAGTATAACAGAATAAAGTATAAGAGAATAGAGTCTTATAGAATAGAGTATAAGAGAGGAGAATATAGGGTTAAAATTTGGAACATATACTGGTGCCGACAACCCAAGATGAAATAGCGTCCATTATGGTAATGGAAGATCGAGTAAAACTCTGTCTTCTACAGTTATAGAGCCGCGAGCCACAACATTTGGCACGTGAACTAGTTCAAGATCTTTTACAGATTGACGAAGCAAATTAAATGTTCATGCCTATTAAATACCATATCTACGCTCATACGCAATCGTAAGGACACATATATCATGTTATATAAATATATAATATATAAAAATATAATATATAAAAAAAAAGAGAATAATATAAAGACTGTCAAACATTTATTAACTGTATACGGAGTATAAGTCCGTGGGACTTTTCAGATAATCTAATCTCATTTTCTCACATTATAAACCTTCACAAGCTGAAATTTTCAAGAGCTGCATAGAAACTTCATTCATCTCTAGATATGCCTCATTGAAACGTTGCAATAAATTTGTGCCAATGGAATTCCCTCTGAGGAGAAGCATTCGCCTTAACAATCTCTAGATCAATCAGGTTTGAATACTTAAAGATTATTTCGCTCACCTCTGCCGCTGCGTCCGACGAATCGGAGATCATTGAACTTGGCCACTTGGTTCTTCATGACGGCCGTGCAGTTGCGTAGCTCGCCGCAGAAGTTCTCATCGTTGCCGGCGCGTATTGTGACAATGGTGCCGTCCATGACCTCGCCGAGTGCCAGCACTTTGAAGGCGATCGGCAGCGTTTTATTGGAGCGCCAGTGCGTCGGCAGCGTGGTGCACACCTGATTGGGGGTAATAATATGAGAATTGATTTGATGCCATTGACTGCGTTGCCTTCGCTACTTTTTCTTCTTCTTCTTCTTCTTCTTATTCATTTCGTGCATACTCACTACGTGCGGTGAGCCCGTCTTGACCAGCTCGCCAGGATGTTCGGCTAGCAGGACGTCGACAGTGCGCTCAATCAGATTCTCGGGCGTCAGGTACGGACTGGTATCCACGGTCTTGCTGTTGCTGTTGCTTTTGCTATTGTTGTTGTTGTTGTTGCTGCTGCTGTTGTTGTTGTTGTTTGACTCTGCATTGCGGCGCTTCGTTGTGCTGCCCGTTGTTGTTGTTGTTGTTGTTGCTGCCGTCGTGTGTTGATGTTGTTGTGTTGGCTGCTGCTGCTGTTGTTGCTGTTGCTGCTGCTGTTGTTGTTGTTGTGTCTGATTTGAGGTGGTCGAACTGACCTCAGCTGAAATGTGCATTATTGCTTATAATTCCAAGTGCTTATGTCCTTGATTGAGTCTTGCTAATCCACTGTTTTTTTTTTCTTTCTTTTTTTCAGCTGCTTCATAGAGTCGCGCACTTGATCATCTGCAACATGTATAGAAATAAAACTTGATAAACTAGATAACTAGATAAATTGATGTATATTAATGTTGGATATTCTTAAATGAAATATTATATATATATATATATATATATATATATATATATATATATATATATATATATATCCTGCTATCCTCAATCGCTGTGAGGCAATGTGGCCATTCGGTCTCAATGATCTCAGTGCCATCCCGCTCTCACTCAGCAACAGCTCCATCGCGCTCAGCAGCAACTATGTTCTCTCTCTCTCTCGGAGTTTCATATACATATATATAGCTTCACAAATCTAATGCTCAAATCCATAAAACTTTCGTCTGGCAACTTCAATCTTACTTCAGATTTATAAGTCTATATGTAGAGAAGATCAACAGCGTGTCTCAGCTGCTTGTTGATCCAAGCTCTAAATTTTATATATATGTAAATGCATATAATTTTTATATATATAGATAAATATATACATACAAATATATAAATATATGTAACAAAAATATATATTGTATATAAATTTATATAATATATTCAACATTATTCATATTATCAACAAGCAGCTGAGCCACTACATATATATATATATATATATATATATATATATATATATATATATATATATATATATATATATACATTTTATTCATTTCTCACTCTTCTCCTGGACTCATATATGCCTTTATTAAGATTCAATCTGTTTGATTTGCAACTTTCGCAGATATAAGCTTTATGTTTATTATTTATTACTTAAGCTTACGCACAAATTATTATTTTTTTATTATTATTTTCTTTATTCTTATTTATCAAAGCTTTCTGCGCAATATTCCAAATTGCGATTTTAGAGCTTCACAAGCCAAGAATTGACTTTGCCTTAATGCAGACAAGCGAGCAAAAAGCAACATGAAAACTGCACAAAGCTAATATGCTCCTTTCGCTGCATTAACGAGTAGCAAAAAAAAAAGAACAACAAAAATGTGTTATTTTTTTCATTAAACCGCTCAAAACTTCTTTGATTTGATGTACCCCACACAGCTCACAGAGCAATTTGAATTTCGGCAACTTCACTGTTTATCTCTGAAGCTCAAATCTGTCACACGTTTCACACCTAACATCGCATGAAATGATCTTGTTCGATTGAGGCTGAGGCTCTGTCGCAGTCTTCACAAATTGCACCGTGGCCCACAAAAGTATGCAACGCGTTTGTCAAACTTTTCGTTTAGTTGTCACATTTTGAGGTGTGCAGCGTGAATGTTGTGCAGGCTTTGGCCCGCCGTACAACCACGCACCTTAGCGCACAATTTGCATTTAAGCCGCCGCCGACGAGCGCAACTCAATTAAATATTAAAAATCATGGCCAATACGTAACGTGCGGCTGGCCAACTGCTGCCGAATGATGGGTGAGGGGCGAGCCGAGGGCCTACTCAACTAAGATGGATGGCGGCCTGCAGTTGCATATGGATGCCACAGGACATCATTCAAAAAAAAAAAAAAAAAAAATCATCGTGAAATGGAAACGGAGATAAAAAAAAATTGTATATAAATAAAAATGATAATAATAAAGCGCCAGCTGTTGTCCGTTTGTGTTTGGCCACCGAAAAAAAAAGTCAACAATGTGCAATCACACACACACACACACAGGCAGACAGGCAGCCACACACACACACACACGCACGCATACTTTTTGGAGCTGAGTATAAAAGATTCGCGTGCCGCGCGCTTCGTTTTGTTTTTGCATGGCAATGCGACAACTATTTTTGTTGCTGTTTATGTGCACACAGACAGAGTGAGTGCGTGTGCGTGTGTGTGTACGTGCGTGTGTGTGTGCACAATCTGTAGGTAGTATATGTACTCGTTTTTTACAACTTCCGTTTGAATTTTTGCATACACAACGGTCGCAGCTGGACAACAAATGAGCTCGCCCAGTGACTATGCGGCGACATATGTGGCCACAGAGGCGGCACACACGAGCCAAAGGCACTGAGCAGACAGCAGACGACAGACAGCAGACTGAGGGGTAAAACGAGGCAGTGAGTTGAGGCAGCCTGAATTAAGCAGATGATCAGAGTCAGACAAGGAAAAACATTTGATTGCCTGATCTGAGATCAGTTAAATTAAATCAATTTCAAGTTTATAATTATTATATTATATATATATAGATATTCATATTGCTTACATTTGGCTCTAGCACTCGGCGTATATTCCAATTGGGCGTATTTCAGTTTTCATTTATTAGAGTAATTTTTGCAAATATTTTTTTATTTATTTATTTATTTATTTTTTTTTTTTTTACTTCAACACGTTAAAAAAACAACGAACGACTTTAATTTTATCACAATTATGCACAATAAAAAAAATTAATATGGAATTTAGATTGTTATAAATATATTTTTGGGATATTCAATATATAACAATTTGATAAGTACACACACGCACACACACTCACGCACACACGCACGCACACACACACACACACAAATGCACTGTCACAGACGCAACACTGAACCGAGAGACTGTGAATTGAGCTTGTGGCGCTTGAAGAACGGCTCTGGCTCTCTGTTGGGCTGTTGGCTGGCGATCGAATCAAACGACACGGAGATATTAAACTATTTTTTTGCGGTAACCATGAACGCGACCACTATGAGCGGTTGGCGACGCCGACAGCGAAGTCAACAGCGCGTCATCATAATCACGACGGCGGACAAGGGGCGCAGGCGAGTGCGAGTGCGAGGTGGGGCCAAGGCGACACCGAGAACGGGACGAAGCAGCAGCAGCAGCAGTAGCAGCAGCAGCAGCCGCAGTAGCAGCGATGTCTCGATGTGAATGCGAATGTGGCTGCTGGTGATGCTGGTAATGCTGGATGCTGGCGCTGCCTGCTGGATGCTAACGCCTTTGGAGTGCGAGTGCCGCCTCTTTTTGCGTTTTTCAAGCAACCGCGTTGGGTATATAATTCTTTTTCTTGGCTTAACATTTACCACGAGAACCAGTAGCAGTGGTTTTTACTTGTGGTGTCCCAGCAGCGACGCCAACAGCGACTGCAGCGTAGCCAACTGGCAGCAACGCAACGCAACGCAACGCTGCCGCCGACGTCAACTGTAGCGGCAGCGGCAGCAGCGGCCGCGGCCGCGGCAGCACCACTGACGAACCGAAAGCCACGCCAAAAACCGAAACCGAAACCGAAACCAAAAACGTCAACTACACCACAAGCAGAAAGGCCGCAACGATGTCTTCAAGTTGGTGCCCCAACTACACAGACTTCAGCCTCCAGGACCACTCCCCTCCCCTCCCCCCTACTACCCACCCCTGCCCCTGCCCCATGCTCACGAAGCAACTGCTGGAAATACGAAAAAAAAGCGCTCAATTTTGGCGCTCGCAACACCTTCGCTGGCTGCTTAGAGACCAGCCGGGCCAGCCGCTGGAAGCCAGTGGGCTGAGAGCAGGGCGCAAAAAAAATTGAGTCGAATCTCGCAGCTGGAAGCTGCGTCCTCCAGCCTGACTCATTTTTCTATGCAGCGCTTATGGTATTTCCCTCAACGTGTCGTTATTTTTCTTTCATTCTTTTCGTGTTGTTATTGTTGTTGTTGCTGTTGCTGTTGCTGTTTTCTCTTTGGCGCTAGCAACCCCCAAAAGACGTCTTGGAATTGCGCTGCGACGTCTTCTCGCTTTCGACTCAAGAAATAAAAAAAAAAAAATCTCAACGCGCAGCGTGGTAAATAAGGCGCTATCGACTCCCTGAACTCCGCACAGTCGGCGCTCGACCTCAGAATTACAAGTCCGAGATGTTGGCCAAAAAATGAAACCGGCGCGCGGCTTTGCGGCGAGCCTCTAGCTAACCAGAGAATGTGCATAGCCAGCCCAGCCCAGCTCAGCCAGAGTGAGACGGGAAGCCAATCTAAGCGAAAGAGAGAGCGAGAGAGAGAGAGAGAGCGCGCGCGCGCGACAGAGTGAGATGCCGCACAAGTGTGGGCGGGTTAGAGTGAGCGCCAACTAGTGGTGGAGCGGTAAAAATCTTGCGGCTGCCATTTGCGGCCAAAGACGAGGCAAATTTTGTTGCTGTTGTTGTTGTTGTTGTTGTTGTTGTTCGTTTCGTTTCGTTCTAGGTGCTCCAATGGCTCGGTTCCGAATTGGGCAGCTTGAGTGAAAAATTGCACTGCCTAACCACATGAGCACAAGACGCGTCCTCTCACTAATACACACGCACATATTCAAAAGTAGATGGATTCGCTGAGAATTTTTTCTTCTCTTCATTTTCCTTTTGGTTTTTTTTGTCAACAGGGCGGAGTTTTCTTGCCTCGCTTCAGTTGGGACGTGTCGGCATATTAACGTTCAACCCTCCTACATTTTGCGGTTACTGCATGCAGCAACAAGACGCGAACGTTAAGTTTCACGGGCAGTGGCAGGGGCAGGCGCTGTTGCGGGAGCTGGAGCTGCTGACTGCCAGTGTCGGTCGGTGGTGGTGATGGTGTCGATGGTGGTTGTATATGTGTTGTCAGTCGGCGGTTGCGCAGCAAACATGTCGAAGGGTGTGTGGTTGGCGTAATGAAACCACAAGAATTATTATACGCTGCGGTCGATTACTATATCAAAATACTAATCCAAATGCCGGCAGAGGCGACCCAATAGCCAACCAAACGCCGTTGCGCACAAACCAATGAGCGCCGTCGCCCAATTACCCAGCGAATTGCTCAAGCAACCAGCTCAAGCATTCGAAAATGGTGGCATTATCCTAAGTCTGCTTGGCAAACGCATTCCCAAATCTTGAATGGACACACGTCGACTCTCATGTGACTTACTTAACACATTTAACATTATATATAACATATAGTTATATTTAATGTCAAATAGTAAGACGTGAACGAAGTTTCACATAAGTAAACGCATAAAATACAAAAATTCTGCCAAGAATTAAATGCATTAATTTTTATTTATAATATTTACAGTCCTCTATTTTTATATATCTTGTACATTTTATATTTAATAATAATAATTAAATGATCTGTATTTAAATTAATATTTTTATATATGTAACAGCCCTTTTACATTTAATAACAATTGAATAATCTTTAATAATCACTTAATATTTTTTGTTTTTTAATAATTTTTTATATTTTAAACAGCTAAAAAAATTTAATTATTTTTTAATTTATTTTTTGCAGTTATTTTAAAATTGTTTTCCTTATTTAAGCTACTTTATTATAAATATTTAAATTATTATAAAAGTGCTTATGTATATATTAAAATTATTAATCAAGTATAAATATATAATTTTTACATAACCACCCTGATGAGTATATTTATGTTATGATTCACATTCTTGATTTATTGTATAATTAATTTAAAAAATTTTAATTTACTTAAATTTATTATAATATTTATTTCAAAACAAAATTATAATACAGAGCTTATAAAACAAATAAATTAAATGTAAATTTCATTTTCTCTTTGAGGAGAATTCGAAGATTATTATACATAGTTTTAATGTTATTATATATTATATATTATATATTATATATTATATATTATATATTATATATTATATATTATATATATTATATATTATATATTATATATTATATATTATATATTATATATTATATATTATATATTATATATTATATATTATATATTATATATTATATATTATATATTATATATTATTATTACGTTACGTAAACTCAGAACAGTGGTGAAATGTGAACTGTGACGAACTGTGAACTGTGAAATGTGAACTATTAAAAGTGAACTGAGACGCAAACTGTGATCTGTGAACAGTGAAAAATGAACTTTGAAATATGAACAATAAAGCACTGAATCGATTAATGGAAATGTACATTTGGGATGTGATCTGTGAACAGTTTCTACGAATTGTTTACTCCTTATAAATATTTAAAATTTTATATTAGTTTGCATCTCCGAGTAAGAGGTTAAGTTTTTTGCCTTCATGTAGGCAAACTCTAAAAGTATACAAAGCAAGAGTTATCTTTTGGGAGTGCTCAACTTGGAATTACTCTCGTTTATTTGTATGCTCAGCAGTCAGTGTATATGCCCGCTATCAATTTCAATCTAAATAAGTAAAACATGACTTTGATCTTTAGAGTCAATAGAAAAAATTAGTCTTTAATTCTAGTTATCGACTTAAGTCGATTTCATGGAAATACAAAAATACTTTGTACTTAATCTGCGCTAGTCACAACATTTGTGTAACCTTAAAAGTCCCTAGACGACCTAGAACAGGGCTACGGAGGCGCGGCCGTTGCTCCCAATTAAATATATAAATACTCCAAGGAGTCGGCTATGTCTTCATCATGCTCAAGGCAAATTGCCATTAAAAGGGTATTAATTAAGGAATACAAATAATTGTGGCGAAGCAGCTTTAAATGAGCTTAAAATATATGTATAAATAGATAATTATATGAGTCATGAAAAAACTTGTGAAAAATATACAATATCTAAAAATATTATTCATATATTTTATAATAATGAATGAACGGCAAAATATAAAAAATAAATCCTAAAAATAATATCAAAATGAATCTTAAACTTGGAATATAATATAATATATATATGATACAAATACAGATAACATATATTTATATATATTTTATATATATATATATATATATATATATATATATATATATATATATATATATATATATATATATTCCTTTAATACTAATTTATGCCCAGCAAAGAATGAACGAATTGATGAGAATTTGTTTATTTATCATTAGATGGCAAAGGGAGCCACTGATAAGTGGGAAAAGTGGTGTACCACAGACAGAAGTGTGGGCCGCTATACAAACGTCTCGAGGTGGGCCAATTAAAACATAACCCAAATACGAAGAACCGAACAAACAAATGAAAGCCAACTCGAGTGGGAGTGAAGCGAGATTTTTGTTGTATTTTCTTTGAATGGGTCGCGTGACAACCGCGAAGAAACACCCCAAAAGAATGGCCATAGCGCTGGGCCAGAGCAATTATGATCACAAAAACAACAACAGCAACAGAGACGACAACAACAACAACAACAACAGCTAAATGCTGCAACAAAAACTGTTGACTGGTGTTGCACTCAAGGCGATGATGGCAGTAACAAAAACGGAATCCTTGCCGTTGAGATTTTGTGCAAATAATTTAAGAGGCAGTAAAAAGTAAACGACTCGTCGAGCTGCTAACGCAAAGGCAGCAGGTGGAGCATATATATATATATATATATATAATATATGTATGTGTGTGTGTATAAACATTAATGGGCAGAACTGCGATGACAAGCGACAAAAGCTGTCGGCTGTTGACGGCTCTTCTGGCAGCTTTTGTGTGTTGATTTTTCTTTTAATTGTTGCGGATTTGCATTCTGACACATTTGTCAACCTCAACCTCAGAGTCGCGCAGCGTAGCCAACGACGGTGGCTTCAGACAGACACACACACACACAGTGAGACGAAAAGGGTTGCCTACAAGGCGTGTCTAAGTGTGAGTGAGTGAGCGTGGGGCATGAGTGTGGGATGTGGTCGGGTGTTCGCATTTGGAGCGAAACCTCGTTTGTACAGGTTGTATGAGAAGCGTTTATTATTTATTAGCTGGCATCTCCGCATGTATGTGTGTGTGTGTGAGTGTGTGTGACAGGAGGTGAGGCCTTAAGCCCGTTGGGATAATAATAAACGCCGGGGCCAAGTCATTTGTTAGAGAGACTCAACAATAACACCTACCAGCCGACTTTGTGTATGTGCATGTGTATGCGTGTGTGTGAGTGTGTACAAGTGTGTTTTGAGTGACATGTGTCAAAACTGAAAAACTACGCGAATTTGTGTCAAATACCCTTGTCAGCCAGCTTCAAGTGCAAGAAAATACTCGAGCAAGCATGTGCCGTGATTGGACACGTTTAAAAAAGACGAGCAACACTGGGCTGAGACATGGGACGAGTTAAATTAACACTTTGAGGCCTGAAAGAATGCTCGCCTAAAATAAGTGTATAATAGGATATTATATAATATGAATATAATCTTATATAGATATAGATATAGATATAGATATAGATATAGATATAGATATAGATATAGATATAGATATAGATATAGATATAGATATAGATATAGATATAGATATAGATATAGATATAGATATAGATATAGATATAGATATAGATATAGATATAGATATAGATATAGATATAGATATAGATATAGATATAGATATAGATATAGATATAGATATAGATATAGATATAGATATAGATATAGATATAGATATAGATATAGATATAGATATAGATATAGATATAGATATAGATATAGATATAGATATAGATATAGATATAGATATAGATATAGATATAGATATAGATATAGATATAGATATAGATATAGATATAGATATAGATATAGATATAGATATAGATATAGATATAGATATAGATATAGATATAGATATAGATATAGATATAGAAATATAGATAAACATATTTATATTTATATATTTTGGGTGACTTGTAAAAAATTATATCCAATTTGGTCGCATCAGTATAAAAATGGACAAAAATCGTTTAATGGATTAGACGCGACTCGTAAGCCCAATAACAACAGCTTAGACTGCGCAGTCACGACTCGAAACTACTTATGAGGGTTGTTCGCAGATATTTCGCAAATTTCTATATGACATCGTATAAAAAAAAAAAGAAAATTGCCTTTGATCAATGAAAACAAATCATAAAACGCGGTTTACAGCTCCCATGTGTGTAATCGCTGACGTTTAACGTTTGGCCTTTTCCTTGAGGCTTATGGCTGGCACGTGAGGGTGGCTCAGATACATAAAAAAAAACAAAAAACGCAGCTAAAAATGTGCACTAGCAAAAAGTGCTCGATCTGCAGATACCACGTACTCTCACACAGTTAAAAATACTCGATCTAACGTTCTGCGAAATATACGCAAGAAATTTTGTTATGAGGCTGATTTTCCTAGCTAAAGTGAGATTAAATATAAATCTAATGCAGTTCAAGCTGCACTCATATAACGCATATTACGTTATACATCTACCATACCCTATTTCATAAATTTACAGGGTATGCGTACAATCTTATTTACATCACAAACGACCTCTAACATCTGTCGCGGCAATCTCAATTGAGACAAGTTAAAATTTTTAAAAAATGAAGGAGAATATTTTCAGTTCATGTTTTGATTTTAGCAGAATTTTATAAACCAAATGGCAGTTAAATCGGCTTGTTTGGAACTGATTGAATCAGAGAGAGACGACCATAAAGCTTACAATGAGCAATTCTAAATTTACAAATGCACTTTATCGAGAGGGTTACAAATTGGTAATGTATGGCTAGGCCAGCAACCCTGACTGCAATTGTTTTTGTTTTTGTCTGGCAAAACGATGACGCAATGATGATTCGCCCTGGAAGCAGAACAATTTTTTTTTAAAAATAAGTAATAAATAAAGTAAATATAAGTAAGTAATATAAGTAACAAAACTCTAGTCGAGAGTGCTCGACTAAGAGATACCCTTAGCTGTAAAACCATTTGAGCTGTAATACCAATCATTAGAAGTTTCATTTATTCATTAATAGTAAACAACACATGTTGAATTGTGGGCGAAAGGGACGTGGCATCAAAAATCCAAAAATGAGAACATATCAACATGTAGTTGATGTGACATGTAGTGCACGACAGGCCTCAAAAACAAAGCGATATTTTCGATAGTTATCGATAATAAAGAAATGGGATGAGTTATAGAAAAAAAAAAAAAACTTGTACAGCGTATGGTATTATCGAGCATTTTGCTTTTTATTTTCAAGTCTCTAGCTTTTGTGGTTTACGAAATCCTGGTGTTTACACGGACGGACGGACAGACGGACGGACGGACAGACAGACGGACAGGACTAGTTCAACTCAGCTCATCGAGCTGATCCAGAATATATATACTTTATGGGGTGTGGCCCGCCTTCTTCTGCCTGTTACATACATTTGCATAAAAACATTATACCCTGATTTTCCATTTTCAATGGATTCAGGGTATAAAAATAATTTTACTATTTACTTTAATTTAAATTATTTTTACATTACTTCAAATCTGCTAATAGTACAGGCCATGCTGTCATAATACTTTGATAATGTACATAGATCTCGCAACTCAACATGATATTCTGTAATAATATTTTAACACAAAGGGAATTTACCATTCATTTCAAAAGCAAAAAAACGTTTTTTTTTTTAATATTTCTATTTCTTTATGACTTAAATAATTCTTTTACATCCTATTAACTGAATAAAAATATGCTTTAAGTTCAATAAATGTCATAAAATCTTACCGTGTAATATTATTATTGTGTATATATTATTATTTATAATTATTCAGGATCAACTGCCAAGTCGATTTAGCCCAAGATCTCAGAACCGATAAGAAAGAGCTAAGCACTTGGAACTGTAGACGTAATTTCGTTCATTGAATATGCAGATAAAATGTATTACATCGATGTATTTATGTATCTATGTATCCTTGTATCCATGTATCTATGTATCTGTGTACTTATGTATCTTTATCTATGTATCTTTGTATCTATGAATCTTTTTACCAATGTATCCATGTATCTGTCAGTCTATGTATCCATGTATATATTTATCTATCTCTCTATGTATCTATATTCAGACTTTACACCAATCATTGCTCAAAGCAAAACTCTATTTACACTTTCAAAGTAATAATAAATGAAAATCAAAAATGATAAATCATAAAAAAAAAAGAGACGGTAAACAAAAGAAAACTTAAGTTGAAAAGTGAAAAGTTTATTGAATCGTGCATTGCGTGCGGTGCATGGTCAAGGGCCATATTTGCCTTAATGGCCACACACACGAGATACACCTACCCAGAGCAGGCTGTGCGACAGCGAGCATAGGTATAAAGTTAAGGATAAGGATAATAATAAGTGACTAAGTGAGTGAGTAGGGCAGCAGATAACGATAACGTAAATAATGACCAAGGAGTCAACAAAAAAAAAAAAGAAAAGAAAAGTGGAACGGAGTGTGGGAGTAGAGGGAAAACGTGCTCGATATGCCATAACCGCACGACGCTATCAGAGTGGGTCGAAAGACATTGCACACGGACACACACACACACACACGCACACATACAGACAGTGAGAGAAGAGGCGAAAAAATTGAATTGAACATTTCCGGGCCGACGCTGATGGCAGCCATGCGGGCAAGGACAATGAGGCAGGAGCGGACAGCACAGAACATAGCCCATTGGCATGTCCATGACTGACCCATTCAATTAAGCATGAAAAAAAATGAGCTGAACGCGTCGTGCGTGGGCGCCACGTGAAATGGCCAGCCTACGTGCCACTGTCCAGTCGAGTCCATAAAAAAAAGGGACATCATATGCGAAAACGAATAACAGCACTTAAGGAGCCAGCGACGGACGCTGCCCGCAACAAAACACGCATCACTTGTCACACATACTTAGCAGCACAGCAGCCAGCAGGCAGCTGGCCGCGCCCCCCTTCCCACCCCCACCGTGTGCCGGGGTAGTCAGTGAGATATACCAATAACGCGCTCAAAAGGACTCACTTATTGTCATGTCCTGGTGTTGTTATTGAGGTGTAATACAATTTTTTCCATGATACCCAACAACAATGGCAACAAAAAAAAAAAAAAAAAGGAGAAGAAGAAGAAGAAGAAAATAAACGAAATAGAAATAGAAATAAAATGAAAACGCCATGCCGACGCAATCAGAAAGGATAACGAGCCGTCGTCGTAGTCATCGTCCTCCTGGTCACATATGGCGGCATTAGTTTTAGCAACAATAGCAAACTGAACTGGCCGGAGCGGGTGGGTTCATGTGTGCGTCCGGCATTGCATAAACTTGCAATTGAGCCAATTTGTAAAGTGCGGCAAGCCCATTAACGAGCTGGACTCGCTCGGCATGTATAGCATAGCAGCGCGTTACAGGACAATGCCCACTGCTGCCAATCGAACATCAGCACCTGCGTCATAAGGCGGCGACGACGACGGCGACGGCGACGGCGACCCAAACAGAAAGCAAGTTTTAGGGCTGCGTGACAGACATTCGAAAACTTTTCGGTGCATGTCCCTTTTGATCCTTTGTTTTGGGGGCTGCGAGAGGTTTGCTACTTTGCATTACATGCGCCCGCAGTTAAAATTAAAATAAAGTTCTTTCTGCTGGCTATGCTGCAAGCGCAAGAGTTTGACTCGGCTGCTTTATTTTTTGTTTTTGTTTTATTTTGATTCGGTTTTTTCCTTCTTTTTTTTTTGGGTGCTTAACTAGAAATAAATCTAAAACTCGCACATTTCTCAAAAGCCTCAGCTCCATTCGCTGATGGATACAGAGCGCGCTGGATACTCTGGGACGCCAGGATGCGAGCCGGCCACACTCGGGCAACGCAATTTTATTTTGCATTTACATGCCCACATGCATTATGCATATATTTGTCTCATCTCTCCCTCTATGTGTGTGTGTGTGTGTGTGTGGGTATGCATGGTTGATCCTTTGGCTCGTAGAATACTCTAACTGAATCCTTTACAATACAGTGCCACACTCAGCTAGCAATGACAATGACAGTGTCAAATTTTTAAAAACATTAATTTTCATAAAGAATATATATTACTTGTAAAGATAAAAAAGAAATAATTATAAAAAGTTAACTATTTTCTTAAACAGAAAATCTATTGTTGACAATAACATTTTTTAATTCTCCTACAATAAATTTTAATTTTTAATTTCTTTTATATCTAAAAAAAATACATATAAATATATATATATGCTTATGGGATATTTAAATAAATATATTTATACAAATATTTTAGGTTTTTTTATCAAAATCTAATTTAAAAAAGAAAAAAAATAAAATTTTAATTTTTAATTTCTTTTATATCTAAAAAAAATATATATAAATATATATGCTTATGGGATATTTAAAAAAATATATTTATACAAATATCTTAATTCCTTTATATCAAAATCTAATTAAAAAAAAACGTGTAAATAAAAATTAATATAACTTACATGTTTTCATATATATATACAAATTAAATATCTTAAAGGCTTTTGGTTAAATTTTGAAATTTAGTTTTAGTTTTAGTTTCATTCAATTTTTTTAGAAAAAATAAATTTATAATACATTGTTAAATTCATTTTTAACTTTCTTTAAAATTGCTGGCACAAAAATAGTCAAGAAAAAAATAAAAATCAAAAAAAAACTTTCAAAAATTAAAAAAAATCAAAGCAAAATTGTTCTCTACCCATTAAGTGAAAAAAGCAAACAAAAAAATTTCTAAGACTTAAAATCAATATCATTGTTTTTAAATATTAAATATAATATCATTATATATATATATATATTTTTTTTTTTTTTGCTAAATTTATATTTTATTCAATATTTTAATTTTTATTAAATCTTATTTTTAAATAATGTATTTGCTGAAAATTACGGAAAAACATGAATATAAATGAAATGTAATCTATTAATATCAATTAAATGAAATTTATATTTTAATGAAGAGAAAATATTTTATTAAATTTATTTCAACACTTCCACTATAGAGTATTCGGATAGCGCTGCAAGCAAACCAGAAGAAGAAGAAGCAGCAGCAGCTCTTTCGTATATCTTGCATGATTTTTTAGTGTTCACTTCTGTTCGGTTCTCTCGCCCTTCCGTTGCTCTGTCTCGCTTGTTTTTTTGCGAAGGACTTTGAAACAAGGCGCAGGCAAGAACAAAAAAGACGAGTATAAAGTATGCAAAAAGTAAAACAAAAAGCTTTGGACACAAAGGATGCTACAATAATATCCTTAAGCTACAAATGCAACATGAATTTGTCTTTGCTCCGACCCGAGGGGCACGAGAGCACGGTCTCTCGCACTGGCGGCTGTCCAGTGCCGCCCACAACGAACGCCCACTTAGCCCGCACTCAACGTAACTTTGTTTTTGCTCTGTCTTCAAGTTGGCTTGGCAAAAAAACACAAAAAAAAAAAGAACAAGGCAACAACTACAACAATAAAATTAAAAATAAAAATAAAGAATACTCGAACTTTACAAATGCATACACATTAGAGAACCATGTCTATGTGTGTGCGTGTGTGTATGGGTGTGTGTGTGTGTGTGTGTGTAGTAATCTTATGCGTATCATGTGAACTCCACATATGCCTTCTGCTGCCGCTGCCGCTGCCGCTGCCGCTGCTGCTGCTGCTGCTGCTGCTGCTGCTGCTCCTATATGTTGTCCTACAGCTAGTCCTTTAATCCTTTTTGCTGCTTTTGCTTCGACACTTATTTTAATTTATTTCATTTCATTTATGTATGCTACAAATGTCCTTTTGTGCTGCCTCTCTCTCTCTCACTCTCTCTCTCTCTCTCTCTCTTTCTCTTACACTTTATATGTCTGCTTCTGCTGCCTGTGTAATTAAATAAAAACGTATTTCAAGCGACTTTAAACACATATATATATATATATATATATATGTCTCCCTTCTTCTCTCTCTCTCTCTCTCTATCAACCTTTCTCTTATACCCTATTATCCTCTCTCTCCCTGTTTACGCTTTCTGAAAATATTTTGCAAGCTTTTATTTTAATTGCACATTGAAATTAATGCTAAAGCTTTCAGCCAAAGAAAAAGAGAATTTCTAGTCAACAAAGTAGATGTCCTCCGACCCCCAAGTTCATGCGTCTTAGCAAGCCTTCGAACTAACTTCTAATTACATACACACACGCATGGGTACATATACACATACATAGTTCGAGTTATGCTAAATACCATTAGGAAATCTGGCCAAGAAGTTTAGCTTTGGCTGCGATAGCTGCAGTCCAGGTGGAACAGGTGGACCAGGTGTGTGTTGGAGTGTGACTATGAAAATCTGCTGATTCTTGTAGGAGTAATCTAGTCGAGCCGCTTGGAGATGGACGGCCGGGCAGACAGACGGATGGACGCACGGATGGACGGACTGATAGACGTACGGACGGCACACGAAAAGGCGGACTGACAAAAGGCCAGACGGACAGACAGACGACGGACGGACAGACGGGCGGATGGACAGACAGACGGACTGACGGACGGTTGCGCAGACATACAGTCAGGCAGGCAGAAATGGCTAGATCGTGTCGTGTGGCTTGCCTACCTACCTACCTGCCTGAGTACCTATTTCATAAAAAGAAGCCGAAAATATAATTTTTTTATTTATTCAAACATCATAAACTTCATATTATTGTTAACACCTAGATTCATATTCACTCATCAGCTGTTCTCGTTGTTCACGGAGCATTGTACTGCACAATAAAAATATAAAAAAAAAGAAGAAAACGGAAAAGGCTAAGAGTTGGCCTTTTCCAAAGAATTTGGTCAATTGAAAAAGTAGACATGTCGCGCACGAGACCTAAAGACTAAACTAGAGCGTGAACTGCGTATGAAAAAGAACTTATTTCGAATCATTTGTCAAAGTGTTGTCACCCGAGGATCCCGATATGTCAGCATTCTGGGCACCTTCATTCGGATTGGGCAATTGGGTCTCAGCCTCCAAGAGCAGCTCGTCGGCATTGCTGACCGGGTCGTTGCAAGTCGGCTCAGTATTATTAGACATCAGCGGCTGATTGCCTTCAGTTGTAGCTTCATGCAGCGAGGGTTGGGCCTCGCTCTGATCTGGAGCCAGGGGGTTGGCATTGTCCTGGTTGCGACGCAAGAGCTCCCAATAGGAGACGTTGGGCTGAAATACTGGCTGATATTGGGGCGGTTCCGCCACCTTGGCAATGTTGGGAGCTATCTTAGTCACGGGGCGCACGTAGTAGCCGTCGCCAATGGCGCCATTGATCACACGCAATTGGGTCAGGCGACTTGTCAGATGGGTATCATGCTTAGCTGCAGATTGTGTGCATAAGGATAATAGCATAAGGATAGTTGTCAGATTTCCGGACGTTGCTCACCTATGAAATGCTGCTGCTCGCGCAGCTCGCGGTCTGGAGCTTCCATGGGTACTGGTGTCTCATAGCCGAGATTTGTCTTGTACATGATCTGTTCGCCCAGCAGCTTGCGTGAGCGGCTGGACAGCGAACGCTTACCTATTGGGATGTGCTCAAAGCCCGGCGGAGCTGGTGCTGCAATTGGGCGAAAAAAATCTTCGATTAGGCTTATGGAAAAATTGTGAACGCATGGAGTACTCACGCAACGGATTGCTCGGATCCAGGTGACGGTGATTGCGATCCAATGGCTCCCACACCTGACGCGACTCACCAATCGGCTGCCACTGAGTCAGCTCGTAGCTGCTGCTGGAGAACAGCACCTGGCAGTGGGCACGCGCACGCGGCGAAACGCAAGCGCGCCGCATCTGCTCCTCATCGAAGCCAGATGGCTCGTAGCAGTTGTAGTGGGCCAGCGGTGCCGGCTCCTCGACTATGTCCGGCATCGAGGGTCGATAGTGGCGCTGGCCGTGCCCGAGCTTCTGTTCAAAATTGTATGGACCCGACATGCGCATCGGGGTATAGAAATTGGAGAGCATGCGCTTGTCGGTGGGCATAAAGCTGCCACTGTAGCCCGGCATCATGGGCTTCATCATGGGCCTGGGTCCACGCGGCTGACAGTTGATTTGACCCGGACAGCGTGGCGATGGCGGTGGCGGCGGCGGCGGCGGTGGCGGCGGCAACAATTGACCCGGAGTAAACGGCCCGTTGGCACGTGGACGAAAATCGTTGTGATGGCGTCGTGGACGAAAGCTGTTGCCCTGGTTCGCAGATCGGCTGTGGTGTCGATGGTCGGGAAACGGTGTCGGCTGTCGTGGCCAGACGCTACGGAATGGTCGTCGAAAATGAATGGAATCCGCAGTACGAATCGGCGGCGGCGGATAAACAGACCTGGGATCAGATGTTGCAGCTGCTGGCTTGAGCAATGGCATCGCTGGACCATCGCCCATGGCCTGCTCGACATTGGGCATAGCTGCAGCCGCTGCAGTTTCAGTTGAAGTCAGGATTGGAGGATTCTCTGTTGCCGCTGGAGTGGGTGTGGATGTAGGTGTGGGTGTAGGTGTAGGTGTGGATGTGGATGTGGATGTGGATGTCGGTGTCGGTGTGGGTGAGAGTGAATGTTCGGGTGTGGGTATGGGTGTAGGAGTGGGTGAAGCTGTGGGTGTGGATGAAGCTGTGGGTGTGGGTGAAGTTGTGGGTGTGAGCGGCTCTGAGGCTCCAGCTGTGACTGCAGCTGTTTCTGTAGCTGTGGCTGTGGCTGTGGCTGCGTCTGTGTCTGTATCCGTGTCTGTGGACTTTTGTGCTTTGGTTTTTGTGGGCGCCACCGATGATGTGGCCAATGTCATTGCCTTGCTCTTGCCCTTGGGCATTGAAAGTCGGCTCAGCGATAGTGAACACGGCTCCGGTGGCCGTATGTTGCTCGGCAAGCGCAGCGGCTCATCAATGATCCCAGTGGCCACCACAGAGGCCCACGATGTGGATCGCTTCGATGTCATTCTAGTTTTCCTTCACTTCTCTAATAATTGTGGCCTGCGGCGTCTGCAATCATTGAATTGCCGAATCGTAACACTCCGGGAGGCTCCAAAAGAACCGGCCACAAGTGATGATATATTACTGAGCTGTGTGTTCGGGACAGTTGACTCACACTGAATGTTCGTTATGTACAAATTTTAACTTGGAGACAGCTCACGTGTGTGCACAGACTACTACGTTTTGGAAAATGTATTTTCGTTGATCTCAGTGTTAACTAAAAACTGACTTTGCATATCGCGTGACAGTCATGACGTCATATCAATATAAAAGAAATTAATCGAACTTCAACTTCAATCAGATTCACAAAATTTCGATAAATTGAATTCAAAAAATATATTAAATAAGTCTTAATACTTTCTAATTGTATGCTTAATATATGATTTTTAAATCTCTTTGTTTCGCCGCAAAACTAGTAAAGCTTTCACAACAAATAATTTACAGTGAGCTTTTTCGTGGAACAGAAATTAAATTGAAAAGCGACATCTGGTGTAAGTTTACAAAGGTAACGAACACATCAGCAGCAGCAGCGCGCAGAGCTAAACCAACGAAAACCAGACCAAAACAAATTTAGCAAAAAGCACTGGACGCCACCTGGTGAACTAATGATGTTGCTTTTTGTGAGAAGCGAAAATGTTGCAAGCTCGCATATCGCGTAACTTTTTAAATAATAATGAGAAGAATGTATTACAATCGCACTTTATTTATCATATTAATTAATTGCATTATAAATTGCAATATAAATTGGTATATATTTGAACAGATAAGAAATTTGACCTGTAATAAAAAAAAACGCATGTGCTTACATTTGTATGCACATCTGTACATACATACGTAATCAAATGAACAAATTATGCAATAATAATTAGAAAATCCTGTTGTATGGGGCTGTTAAGATAATTAGCTTATCTGTTAACCCTGCAGTGCAGCGCAATTGGCAATAATTATCAAATGTGCAATCCAGAGCTGTGTTGGTAAATGCCGCAATGCAGCAACGTTCAGCTGTTTACAATTCGCCGCAGCAGCAAAACGTTACCCAACACCTTAAAACTATTGATATACAACGATATATACATACACGCACACACAAACTCGCATACCTATAAACAAGCGCACACTTTCTTTCATTACAAATAAATTATACAAAAAACAAAAAAAAATTATACAAAAATCGAAATAGTTGTAGACGGCTGTTCTCGACAGTTCTCAAAGTAAATTCAAAACACCAACAAGTTAATATTAAACTGATAATTATAAAAAACAAACATTTTTATACATACATACATATAACGCAGCCAAGGCGCCTTCGACGGTTGCAAGATCGAAATTCCACGAAAATAGCATTCATTTCTCTAATATAAATAATAAAATATATATATGCATACATACATATGTGTGTGTATGTATGGGTGCTTGTAGTTGCGCTCGCACATAAGGCAACAGCTGGTCGCAAAACATTGTAAACATTAAAATTCAACTTCTACGCGCTCCGCGAATCGTCGCGTTCCCTAAGTCCAACTACAAAGTTTTGTAAACTTTTTTATCAATTTTTTTTTTTTTTTCGTTTCTTTGTGAATTTGTAAACATATGTGTGCGTGTGACTGTGTGCGCCCTCGCCTAATTGATAATCGCTGCCCACTCCGAACCGGAGCATGCTGTCGTAGTCCGGCGTCATCACAATCAACGTCATCGTCACATTGAGTCGAACGGCGGGGGACGGGGACAGTGGGGGAAGAGCGCTCGTCACGTTTGCTGCTGATAAGCGACGCGTCGTCAATATGTCCGCAATAGTTTCACCCGGTGAGAAGAACCTGTTGCGCGGCCTCAATAAGCTGCGCTCCCAGGGCAAGCTAACAGATGTTACGCTTATCGTCGAGGATCATCGCTTTAAGGTATGCCCCATATTAGTCCAATCATTTACCATTTACCATTACTCATGCTCCATATACATATATGTTTATATTCATTTGCAGGCCCATCGCGTTGTGCTGGCGGCCAGCAGCGATTACTTTTGCGCCATGTTCGCGGACTGTGCCATGATTGAGTCGCGCAAGGAGGAGATCACACTGTATGGGGTCACCGCACGGGCCATGGGCCGCATCATAGTTTATATATACACATCGCTGCTCGAACTGAATGTCGATAATGTGGAGGAGACGCTCGCCGCGGCCACCCACGTCCAGGTGAAGGAGGTCATCGAGCGCTGCACCGTCTTCCTGGAGCAAAAGATAAGCATGGACAATTGCCTAGCCATTGCGAGCATGGCTGAGATCTATGGCCAATTGGCGCTGGCGGAGCGCGCCTATCGCTACATCTGCGCACACTTCAAGGAGTTTGCGGCCAGCAGCGATTTCAAGGATGTCAAACTGGAACAGCTGCACTATATACTCTCCAGCAATTATCCCATCGATGTCAGCGAGCCGGAACTGGTGCGTCTGCTCTGCCGCTACGGCCTGGAACAGCAGCTGGACGATGGTGCGCTGCTCGAGCTGCTGCGCCTCATCAAATGGCAGTACATCAGCTGCGAAGAGCTGAAAACGCTGCGTCATCGCAACTACTCGCTGGTCGAGGAGTATCTGTCCAATATGCAGGAGAGCGGCAGCAGCGGCAGCGGCAACGGCACCGGCCAGGAGACCATCTCAGACTCACTCGAGCAGTGCCTGCAGCAGGGCCAGGGGCCCACAAATATGCGCGGCATGGAGCTGAGTCTACTCAAAATTGGCGGCTTCGAATGGAAGGGCCTGACCAATGAGATTATGTGCTTCTCGCCCACAAAAATGAAGTGGTACGAGCTAACCTCCATACCGCACATCGATCAATGTAAGCAAGAATCGAGTGAGTCAACCGAGTCGCTCAAACCCCCATTCATGTGCCCCTCGGTGTTTTTTTCTTTCTGCTCAGGCAATTTCGGCACAGCCGTCCTCAACAACGAGCTGTTCATTGTGGGCGGCGCCTATGATGTGTGCCTCAAGGAATACATCCATCCGTTTGGGTTTCGCTACTGTCCGCTGCGCGACTCCTGGGTAACCATTGCGCCCATACAGCTGGATCGTTGTCGCTTCTCGCTCAACGCTGTGGGCAAACAGCATCTGTATGCCGTCGGCGGCAGCGTTGAGTACGATGATAACTCCGAGGAGGCGCTGCGTCGCATGTCCAATGTGGAGCGCTACGACATCGTCACCAACACATGGACCTACATGCCCAGCCTGCAAGAGAATCGCAGTCAGCATGCCGGCGTCGTTGTCGGCGACAAACTCTACATATCAGGTAATATCCAAATTGAGTTCAGTACGGAGCGGTTGAATCGTTTACTAAACTGCTTTTGTAACAGGCGGCATACACCTGGCCAATATACTGGCCAGCACATGGTGCTTCGACACAAAGACCGAGCATTGGCAAGAGCTGGCCCCGATGCCGACGCCCTGCTGTGACCATGTCCTGGTCGCCATTGACAATCGCATCTATGCCTGCGGCGGCTGGCATGAGACGCTGCGCGAGTCACGTGTGCTCGTCGAGCACATCTATGCCTATGACATCAAGAGCAACACGTGGAGCGTGGAAACCAAAATACCTGCGCCCAAATTCTACTCGGGCGTCACCTCAATGCGTCGCACCATTTTCTTTGTGGGTGGCCTGGACTCCACTGAGTCGATAGATCGCGCCAGCTCGGAGACAATGGCCTATGATCTGGACACCGGCAATTGGTGGCATCGCAAAGACTCCTGGGATACGCCCAACGATGTCTGGGAATCCACGTGCGTGGCCATATACGTGCCCAGCTTTGACTCCTAGCATCGTGTGCCCCAGCGCGCCTCCATCGACGAATTTACACGACATCTGATAGCATAATATGCGCATGTTCATGTATATATATATATATATACATATATATAGTTTAAAACCACGCCTGTGTTTATGAATCCACATTGCCCTGTACAGAAATGAATTGTGCCACGCAAGGCCAACGAAACCCATTGTTAATAGCAGCAGCTCAAACGTTCGAATATTTAACTACTATTAGACAAATATTTAGAAAACTATATCGAAATAAAGAAATTTAACGTTTTGTTAGTAAAAATTGAATAATTTTATTGAATTCCTGAATTCTAGTAAGTTTGCTATGCGCTGAATCATGGGAAATAAAATACATAAGTGAATGTATGTAGCAGGCAGAAGGAGGCGTTACACACTCCATATATATTTATATTCCCGAGTTATATATATATATATATATATATATATATATATATATATATATATATATATATATATATATATATATATATATATATATATATGTATATATGTATATATTTATATATATTTATATAGTGAAATATTTCTCTATTACTAAGTCGACAATGCTGAAATATTTGGGATAAAAAACACGCAGACGAAATAGGTTTCGTTGTGGCTTATTTAAATATCAGCTTAAGACTAAGTTTACGGAGTGTGGTTCTGGGTTTAGGTACAGTGTATCAATTATGTCTTCGTACAGCAGCAACTTTTTACTTTGGAAACGAATAAAACTTATATATATTCAATAAGAAACTAACCAAGGTTTAGATACAGTTTTATTATCTTATTTATTAATCTTAATTAACTAAATGAATTAAATACTCAGCTCAGAAGTAAGACGAAAGAAAATTATGATCGGATGGGGTCTGGGTATCACGTAGTCGTTTTAGTTTATTGAATGCAGAAATATATTGTGAAATATATATCTTGAGCGTTTATTTTCGAGTCTTTCTTTAGTCCCATTGTCATTGGTTTCGCTGTGTCAGCATAATTTGGTATGAATTTACGGTAATAACCTGTTAAGCCTAAAAATGATTTAATTTGTTTTGCTCTGGTTGGAATTGGATATTTTTGTATTGCTTTTATTTTTTCTGGATTGGGTTTGATGCCCTCTTTTGTTAAATACGTGGCCTAAAAATGCGATTTCTTGCCGTAAAAGCTCGCATTCATCGAGTTGAAGTATAAGATTAGATTCGGCTAACTTTTCAAAGACTAATTGAAGTGAGTGTGGGTGCTCATCCAGAGATGTAGAAAATGCAATTATATCACCAAGGTAGACCAAACAATGTTTATTTAAAATCGGACGCAGAATGTTATTCATGCAACGTTGAAACGTCGCGGGTGCGTTTTTAGGACCAAATGACATTCTCAGGTATTCATAATGCCCATGTTTTGTAGACAAAGCTGTTTTGGGAGTTGAGTCAGGATCCATTTCAAGATCAAGATTGCAAGATCTATGGGTGTGAAATAGTTGCATCTACCGAGTTTTCCTAGGATTTCATCCATATTTGGTATTGGGTGTCTGTCAGCTATTGTTACCTCATTTAATTTCCTCTAATCTATTACTAATCAGCATTTGCTTTTTTCTGACACATCTCGTTTTTTTGGTACAATCCAAATACGACTGCAATAGGGTGAATAATACCCTGACTTAACATGTCTTGGATTTGGGTCCCTACTTCCTGTTCATATGCCTGAGGATAGCTATAGAGTTTAGAATAAATAGGTGCATTATGTTTAGTGTTGATTGTATGTTGTTCTTGGTTGGCAAATGTTAAGTTGTCCCGTTCCCTAAACTGAAGATGCTGAAACTGCCATAGAAGCTTGACCAGTTCAGTTTTCTCTTCGTAATTTAAGTTGTCAAGTCTAGGAGTGTATGGCATAGGTGGTCGGGTTTCATAATTTGGCGGAGGCATAAAGTTTGAATTCGGCTGGTGTATTTGTGGCAAAAAGTTGTTAGAATAAATGGCATAGGGTATCTTGGTTGGTCAATTATGGGCTTGTTGGTTTTTCCTTGTTTCTGAGAAGTATTATTGTCTGCATAAATACCCTTTTCTTGTAATCAATTTATGAGTGAACGTAAATCGGGCATATTATGATTAATCACTCTTAAGTAAATGTTGCTTGGTAATTTATACACTAGGCTCTCTAAACTAGACCTAATTAAACTAAGAAATAAGTTTTTTTCCTCAACATTTTGTTCCAATTCAATCTTACTTATTAAGAGTTGATGGCGACGCTCAGCTTCTTCTGGGAAATCCTTGACGTTGCCCTTGAAGGGTGTGTTGCGAAAGTCTTTCAGAAGTGCGTGGGTCGGCGTCTGCGGCTTGCAGCTGTTGGCGGAGAGCGCTCCAAGTGCTGATGATATCCGTCATTCACTTGCCACTTATCCTACGTTCCACGTGACCAAGGATAATGTGCGATTGTCGCACATCGTTGGTCGCATAAAGAGCCGAGATGAAGTCGATACGGTTGATGAACGTGTATAGAGTGTTGGGGTCTCCTTGAAATTTTTCCACGTTGCCTATCTGGTAGGCCACTTGTGTCATGTTGGCCTCTGAGAGATAGACTACGGCCTCGGCTTGTGCCATTATTATTATTTTTTAGCACTTTCGTAAGTTTTTGAGGCAAGCGATTTGGGACTTATAGCCTCTACGATTTCTAACGCCACTGTCGAGGCTCAAAAACAAATCCAGAAGAACTCTTAATGAACGAAGTTGCCATGGATGGCATAGCCTCTGTTGCCGCTCAAGCGCTGCTGCTGCTGCGAAGCAAGCAGAGTGCGGACTTAAGCATTAGTGAATATTGAACTTATTGAAACATCTAAAAGTAGACTTTTTCACTCAAATGATTATGCAACTGAAATATTACAAAACAGGTAAAACGCACCTCCAAAACTGTTGGCAAATACTTTAAAGGCTCAAGGCCTATGGAACACACTTCATTGAGCGAAAACATGCACTAACTGCTCGAGATGAACGGAAAATTGTTCAATTTGCTTCCAAATTGGCCAAGTCAGCAGCTAAAACCTAGGAATTAGGCGCTATAAACGTGAGCTTTCTAACTGTTCAGTGTACAGTCTGGAATGCAACAGATCCTAAGTGGACTGCTCCATATAGCACTCGCTCTAATTATAGGCGTACGGTTAAAAATTACTGATGGAAAACATTTTAATTTAGATGAATCTGGTAGCTGTTAATAATATTATCATAATTTGTAAATTTAAAAAATTTAATTAATGTAATTTAATGGTGTGGTGTGCCATCCTCTTTTATGGAACAAAATTTTACTTTTTATACCCTGAATCCATTGAAAATGGAAATTTCAGGGTATAATGTATTTGTGCCAATGTATGTAACAGGCAGCAGGAGGCGTGCCACACCCCATAAAGTATATATATTCTTGATCAGCTCGATGAGCTGAGCTGAACTAGCCCTGTCCGTCCGTCCGTGTAAACACCTGGATTTCTGCAACCACAAAAGCTAAAGACGTCAAATAAAAAGCAAAATCAAACAAATAAAAGCAAAAATAATACCATACGCTGTACGAGTTTATTTTTTTTTTCGATAACTCATCCCATTTTCTTATTATCGATAACTATCGAAAATATCGCTTTGTTTTTGAGGTTTGGCGTGCACATCGTTAAAGATAGAATCGTGCACTAAGTTGTGTTTGATTGCTATATTGAAACCGCACATTTTCTCATTTTTAGAATTTTGATACCACGCCCCTTTCGCCCACAATTTAACAAAAATGACAACTCACGTATATCATATATACTAAATACTAGAGACTTGAAATTTGGCAAATAGGTACATTTGAATATCATAATCACTCCCCGAAAATTTCATTAAGAACATAAGTCGAGAAAAAAAGTTATTAAACAATAAAGTTTCCATTGTACAGCCTCTTCTGCAGCCGCATAACCGCGCAGTAAGCATATTACGTGCATGTTCGTGCATGCATATGTTTGTGTGTGTGCTTGTATTGTTTACTATTGATGAATAAATGAAACTTTTTATAATTGGTATTACAGCTCAATGGATTCAGGGTATCTCTTAGTCGAGCAGTCTCGACTAGAGTTTTGTTACTTGTTAAGATTAAAATAAGAGCGCTGAGCGTCTAAAAACTTTGATGCAGTTGATATTTCCGAAGCTTAAAGATCTCAAGGAATTTTCCAAGAAAATAATTACCCAATCTATAACGCTCGAATGAGCTGTGAGTCATTTATTTCGAATGAAAATGTACAGATATATGACTTGCTTGACGTATTCCTCAGATCTCAACGGGATTGAAAATGTCTGGGGGAGGATAGTATACGAGGGAGGGGGAGTATACACAGATAAGATGTTAGCTACGGAAATTAAGCTTGTTTTGGAGTGAAGGACCGGATATATGGTATTTTTTAGGGCATATTAGGCAGTATTAATTACTAAAATTATTTTACCTGATTTGCATATAAGTCTTATAACTACACTAACAAAAAATTATTTTCATAAATAAGTCACTTTTTTTTTTTTTTAATTAATTGCTGCACATGCGTCTCTTCTAGCGACCAATAAAAAAGTGACTTTTATTTAACAGTTTTAGTAAAACGTAAAATAAAAACAACTTTTGTAAAGTACATTTTTTTTTAACTGTTTACATTAACGGTAATTGAATGACCAAGCTTTTTGTATATCATTTTTTTTAGCTGTATTTCAATAGCGAAATTACGAGTGCGTCTAACCGAAGACGCGCAGTGTAGTTTGTAGTGAAATATTTTGAAAGAATCTCTAACTGATTTCATTTATGCTCAACTAACTCTAATATTGCTTAAAGTAAAACCAAGCATCCTTCAGCACTTAGCTTAGAGTAAAACAACATGAAATTCAGCATTCGATTCAGCTCAAAGTTCGCTGCGAGCTTGAGCTCAGTGTAATTTATCTCTTAGCAAAAGCAATTGATGGACATAAGTTAAATGAATTATTTGATTCTAGCCTAGGCGAACGAATATATTTTTGGTAAAAGTTTATGTGCTCATATGTTGTCATAGTAAATACATAAGCATACGATATATATATATATATATATATATATATATATATATATATATATATTTGTATATATATTAATATGCGCAGTAGTAAAATCTTAGGTTGCTAAGAAACAAGAAACATGGCTAAAAACTAGACACTTGAGCGCCTCTAAGACATACATATATATATATATATATATATATATAGATCCCATCTAGAAGCTAAGTCTAAAACAAGAGCGAAACAAAGACTAAACTTAAGCACACAGTTACATTTAGAAATACGTATTACATCTAGAGTTTAAAATAGGGTTTACATTTAGGCAAATACATATGGAAGTACAGAGCTGCGCGGGAGCTATGTATTGTGATGCGGTGCTATGACCACCCAGCCATCGTTCTCCACGTTATCGCCGCTGGCCAGCTCTTGGCTGCCGCTGACAGCCGACGGCGGCAGCTGGCGTTGATGGCCGGGCGCCAGCCGGTTGCCAGGCAGCTTCTCCCACTGCTGCTGCAGATTGTTGTAGAGGCTTTGCAGGCCCTCCTGCAACGAGAAATTGATGAAAATGTCGCTAGAAATTTGGGGTTCGGGATTTGGGTGGGGTTGGGTTGGGTTGGGTTGCGGCGCACCTTGTCTTTGATTTTGCGCAACAGCTCCTGTTTCTGTTCGCGCTCAATGCGATCCATTTGCAGGATGAGCTTGTCCTTGAAGTCCTGCGCATAGTAGAGGTTCGTGTCGACGCTCAGATATTCTTTGGCCATGTGTCGATGATCGCGATAAATTGCCTGCGACTCGGCATTGTTCGGTATCGGCGGCTCTGGCTGCAGCTCTGGGTCCAAGATCTCGGCCAGTGATTGCTCCGTGCAGCCGCAGCCAGCATCTACGTCCACATCCGCATCCGCATCCGCATCCGCGCCAGCATCGACGACCTGGCCGAGCCGGTCATTTGATAAATTCATATCGTTGTTATTGGAGCTGCTGCCGCTGTGGCAATGCAGCTGATTGTTATTGTTGGTGAGGTCCGTGGGGTTGCTCGTCATGATCACCGGCTTCGTGTCCGTCACTGTGAGGCGCTCCCGGCCATCGCTTTTAGCTGAAAAACAAAAAAAAAAAAAGAACGCAATAAAAATGAGAATTCTGAGCATAATAAAATAGATTTCTATTGAAACAGTTTTAGACATACTATAAATGATCCAGCAACTGTGCAGATCATTCGTCTGCTTGGTGGTGATCAGGGCGCGCGTATCGCACATGTTGATCGGCTCTGGTTAGCTCTGGGCTCTTACAAACTGACTGGGTAACGCTGTCTATGATGGCTAACTATGACTGGCTTCACGACTGGATCATTGCCAAGCAACCAAGAGCGTAACAAATCCTGTGAACTCAATTACAACCTGCCTCTCTCTCTCTCTGACTCTACCCCTCTCTTTCACTCGCTCGTGACGTATTTACTTTTCTGGGTAAATTTGAATAATAATAAAAAAGAAAACAAAATCAAAGCATAAACTATAGAAACATTAAGCGAATTTTACCAATGCTCTCGCTCTCTTTCCCTCTCACTATCTCTCTCTCTTTCTCTCTCTCCCTCTACCACTCTCTGTGTGTGTGAGTTTTTCTAGCTTTGTTTATTTGTTGTTGCTTTGAGATTTTCTTAGTAATTTCACAGAATTTCATTAGTTGCTTGTAGCTTGGCTTCCCCTCGCCCGCTGCGGGGCCTCGTGTCTAGTCGAACGCCCGGCGATGACAGCAATTGATGATATTTGGATCGTTGCACGCTGCACGGAATTGCAGTAACATTGCGGCACACAAGACGGCACGGTGCCCAAACGCAGACTGAGCGCACGGCCAGCCGTGCGCCGCTGTCAAACAACGAAATTCGCTCGACAAAAACCCAGAGCGAGCAGGCACAGACACACAGACAGTCAGAGGCACAGTTGTGGCAGCTAGGAGAGTGAGGCATGTATCATCAGCTAGCTGCGGCGGCTGCGGCGGCGGCGGCTCCTTTAACTAAACATCGCCATATCGAGCAGACACACTCATGGATGAATAATGCGACTGGCATGTGGTTGGGAAATCTCGGCGGCGATAAATGCCAACGGCAACGCCCCAGTTGCCGCCCCAAGCACCAGGATACTGGCCGAGCCAAACAGAAAGAGAGAGAGAGAGAGAGAGAGGGGGGGGGGGGAGAAGAGAGAAAGGGAGAGTGATCTGTGTGAGCTATCAAAAAAGTTTCATCTTGAACGATCGCTTGCTCGAGCTATCGTCCCCGTGCCCATTAAAATGAAATCTTTTTTGCGCTCTTCTAGCATTTATTGATAGACATACATGCACACATGTCGTACATGCATGTGTGTGTGTATGCGTGTGTGGCTATATACAGACTCGAAATAAAAGTGATGACTCACTGGTCAATATGGCTGAGTGGCGCGGGCTGGCCGAGAGCCGTGGCTGGGGCAGTGGGGCAGGCTCTTCTGGCTGTCCGACTGTCAGCCTCGCGTCATCTTAGTCTCTCACTCTCTCTCTCGCTCTCTCTCTCTCTGTCTGTGTGTGTGTGCGTTATTTTGGCATGCCGCAGCCATTAGTTGTTTTTCTTTTCAAAATCATTTTCTTGCTGCTCTTTGGCGAAGGAGGCGACTGTGGTGACGGTGCATGTCAGGGCTATAAATCTGCCCGAAATTGCCAGCCAGCAAGCTAGCCAGCCAGGCAGCCAGGCAGCTCGGCAGCTCGGCTATCCAATCCACACAATATATACTCTATTTCACTAGGGCATATGGAATTGGCGATCAAAGACTTATGATTATCAACATTGTTGCTATAGTTAGCAGCAAGTGCTGTGCCTGACTCGTAGATACCCTTTACTGACTGCTAAAAGTCTTTGGAAATCATGGAAGCCAATTCAGTCTCTATATCTCTGCATCACAAAGCATTAATGCGGAAGGAACACACATTAATATGAAAATGTAAAATTAATTTCACACTTTAATCTAATATGAAATGTAAAGAATTTTATCAAAGGCAGCTACGCATTCTCAGTCTAAACTCTATTTTAAGATGTCTATGTAAAATTATACTCAACGCGTGATTCATGTGCATTTAACGATGCCTTCGAAATGCCGGCCAAGCCGGGTGCAGTCCACTAATATATACAGCTTAATACACACTAAATAATATAAGCTGTATACTATGTCTAATACATAAGTGTGCAGTAAATGGCATTAGACTAAGAGCTGCCACTTCAGCTAAATTTTGAATACACTTTAGTCTTAATGCTTTAAAGGCTTTGCCTTTGCTGTACTTCTACAACTGTTCCAGTTTTGATAATTTCATAATTCTAGTTGCCTTCAAATAATATATATATGTATATATATATATATATATATATATATAAAATGCTGCACTTGAATGATCTATTTGTTGGCTTCGTTGCGGTGCGGGTATTCTGTGAGCGAGCGCAATTGCGATTGCAATTGAAATTCGGTGTCGGCGGTTGTATGAGCGCATCGCATATTTATAAAGTTGGCCGCCTGAGACATTGGCAATTGCAAAATGTTTTTGCATAATAAAAGCAACGCAACGACTAATTAAACAAAAATCGAGCGATTAAAATACGAAAAGATTGGGGTTAAAGCGAGATGGCGAATGCATTGTTTACATACGATTAAGTGTTGCTCACATTGTTGTTGTTGCTGACGATGGTGCGTCATGGTATCGAGCCCAACAGCTGCCACATAGCAAGCTAACAATTTCGCTAAGCTATTTGCAACAACAACAACAACAGCAACAACAACAATCAATTTACATGCCGCAATCGTGCTCATCCAAAAGAGAGTGCTAATGTGCGTGTGATTCACTCGCCGCACAGACAATCAGACGACAACGATGACAATAGTTGCAATCAGGAACTCACCATGCAAACTGCTACGGCTGCTCTCGCTGCGATGCAATTCAAAACCATTCTGCAAGTTAAGCAATTTATAAATATAATATTATATATAAATATATTCTTGTGCATACCGCCTCAACGTCCAGTGTGAGTTGTTCCATTGGCCTGCTGGCCATTTGTATCATGCCATTGCGTATAGTTTCCAAACGCTTTGACGTCTCCGCCGATGATGTCAAATTGAAGCTATCATTTTGGCTCTCGCTGCTATCCTCCTCGGGTATGGCATCCCAGCGATTGCTGCTGCTCATATGGAACAGCCCGTTATTGTCTAGTTGCCCCGAATTGGTGGGCGTCACTTCTAATGAGGTATATTCGTTGTTGCTGGTGCCCGTGCCCAACCCAGTCTCAGTCGCCGTGCCACGCGCATTGGTGGGCGTTAGCTGTGTGGACGCCAGACTCATATCACTGGAGCTATAGCTTTGCGTATCATATTGAGCGGCCACCGTTGCGTCACTCTCTTTGGTCACAATCTGTCAATCATGAAATGTGTGATTCGGTGCGGTTGTGACGATGCGTCGATGCGACTCTCAGCTTACCTGTTGGTTGACAAACGTATACTCGAGTGGCTTATCGGCACCAGCATAGTCTTTGATAATCTCGTTCATCACACCCACAATATAGTTCATTGAGGGTCGATCCTCGGGCGCTGTATTCCAGCATGCCGTCATCAGTTGCTCAATTTTCTTTGGACAGTTGTCCAACAGCGGCGGCCGCTCGCCTGTAAAAGTAAAAACTCACTATGACGAACGCATTCGAAATAGTGTGTAATTACACTTACCCTTGTATATCTTCCACTGTATGGTGTAGGCATTGTCGATATCTTTGAAGGGCTGCTTCCGTGACAGCGTCTCCCACAGCACAATCGACCAGCTAAAGATGTCGCACTTCTCTGTGTACTTGGAGCCCTCAAATACCTTTTGCGGGGAATAGATTAATGACAATTAATATAATTTATGCTGCATAATCCTAGCTCATATTTTGCCTTAACATTATAAAAACTTTAATAATGAAAATATAAATTCCCTTTTTGGATTCAAAGGTATCGAAGCTCTGGACTAGTAAATTGTAATTATTCCTGTCTGCAAATAGTTTTCGTACCTTATAATCAAGTCCTTATTTTATTTTAAAATATAAATCTCAAATGAAGTAAGCGGAAAACTCTTGCTGATGGAAGATGAGCAAGTGATAGAGATAGAGAATGATAACCGGAAAGCGTTTAGGTGCAGCTCACCTCAGGCGCCATCCAGGCAGCGCTGCCACGATTGTTTGTCATCATGGTGGACTTGTCGGCCACAGTGCCAAAGTCGCAAATCTTCAAATGGCGCCCTTTGTTGGTCAGTAGCAAGTTGAGCGGCTTCAGATCACGGTGTATGAGTGGCTTGGGCGTCATTCTATGCAGGTATGCGACACCCTGGAATAACATCAAATAATGCACATTTTATTTTATTTTATTTTTTTTTTTTTAGGACGAATGCTAATAATTACCTCAGCACATTGCCGTGCCCAGCTCATGGCGTGGGCCAAGCTGTAGGCGGGTTTCACTTTGCCATGCAAGAAATTGTGCAGAGATCCGCCCTCGGCATATTCCATAATTAGATATGTCACCGGCTGGGTCAAGCAGATGCCATGCAGTGCAATGATGTTGGGATGCTTTACACGCGACAGCTGTTTGACCTCCTTTTCGATGTCCTTCTGCTCGGCGCTAGCAAAGAACTCCTTGACGGCAACCAGCTGCTGGCGCCAGATAGACTTGTACACAACACCGTACGATCCATGGCCGACTTTCTGTGAGGGTGCGGAGAGTATGATCAGATCGGTATTATATGATAATCAGGATTGGAATAACGCTCACCTCGCCCATCTGTATTTCGCTGTAGTCCACATTAAAAGCTTGCAGTGCGTCTGGCGACGAGGCGGCCATCACCTGCTGCTGCTAGCGTACTGCGCTGCTACTGCTGCTTCTATTGCTATTCAATATTGATCCTCTAGTTGCTGCTGTAGCTGCTGCAAATCTTTGATGGAATTCCGGCGTTAGCTATTGTTGTTGGATCTGTTTCGCAGCCTGCTTTGCTTATGTCAACCAGCAATGAATCGCTGCGCACATCTTTCTAACGGCTTACTGCGAGGCTTGCCGTTGACCTTAACAATACCATTTGCAACCGGAACAAGGATGGTGCACTTGTATAATTACTATGCACTTCAATTAGCCTCTTCAGTTCTCCTATTTAACAAATATTTCGCATTTTTCTCGTTTTTGGCCTTTTCGTTTGTCGCTGTTAAGCTAGTGGTTGGGACTTCTGGAACAAATATCGCCACTATCGATAATATCATTGAATAGATGTATTGCCGCCACAAAATATCGAGAGTTATACATGGCTAATTGTGGTATAAAATATATTAGTATAAGATAACGTTTCTGATAAAAATAAAACACTCTCATATGTAGTTATAAAATGTATTTTCCCCATCTAATTTATAATATCTTAAGCACTCTTGTGTTTTTAGTTTGATTAAAAAGCACTAACTTAATTTATTTTTCTTTAAAATCCTTTTTTTAACCACACAATTTATAATTAAATGTGTCCAAATGAATTGTTAAATTATTTCGAATAAACTGTCGATTGCTCAAATAATATTAAGCGCATTTCGAAACTATATCGATTAGGAACAATATATCGATTACACAGATCTATCGCAGATTTAGACATCGACTTACTCATCATATCGATATTATTATCCATCCCTAACTCATACGTTCAAGCGCTCGCTCACCAAGCGGATGCAATTTCGGACAAAAAAAAAATCATAATTTGTTATTTTTTTTTTACGCTCGTATTACACACTGCAAATGCAAACAAATAAGTTAACTGTGCTAAAATATACACACATTAGTGATAACAAAAATCGAATGCCTCAATTAAAACAAGTGTGCTGCCTGTGGCCCGCGTGAATCGAAATCAAAAGTGTGCGTGTGTGAAAATTGCTGTTGTAGCAAAAAAAAAAAAAGAAAAAAAGGCGAGTAAAAAAAAGTGCGTCTAAATATATGAAAAGAAAAAATTGTGATGGTTGTGAGGGGGTGGTCAGGGGAAACAGCAGTAGCCAGCAGCAACAACAACAGCAGCATTTCCCCACGATTTTGCCAAAGTGTTGGAGGCGACGCCGCCAATTAATGCTCGTGCGGCCGCCTTCATCGTCGTCGTCGCCGCAGCCATTGATGCCGACGCCAGTGTCACCGCAGCAATAACAACAACAAACAGAAACAACAACAAATGCTGCAACGTGAAAAAAACGAAATGTCAAACTTTTGCAAAGTTTGCATATCAAGAAGACGCACATAAAACTCGCTTTATTTTTCGGTTTGTGTTTTTTTTCCTTTCTTTAGTTTTGCTTTTAATTTCTTCTTCTTTTAAATCGTTTTCTTGTGTGTTTTCATTGAAAATGAGCAAGTTCAAGTGAAATACATAGTTACCAAAGCACAAGAAGAAGCACCGTTGCCGCGACGGCGTAGGAGCAAAGAGAGTGTCATTATCATCATCATTATTATCATTATCATCATCATCATCATCATTATCATCTGCATCTCGTCCACATTCTCTTCTTTTGTTTAGGATGTGTGCGTGTATTTTTTATGCGTGCGAGAACCATGAGGAAGAGGAAGCGCTACCAAAAATTACTGTTCGAATCATTCTCTCTTTCGCTCTCCCACTGTCGCTCATTGTGCATGTGTAAGTGCATGCGTGTGTGTGAAAGAGAATTTACATTGCCTGTTTCTGGCTAAGACGTCGTTTAGTACTTAATCTTGATACAGTTATCGGTGCTTAATGTTTTTTTTTTTCGAGGGTATTTCAAGCATAAACATAACATCAACTTGATGTCTGTATATGTCAGCATTTATTGAAGGCAGTCAAACAATCATGCATATGTAGCTCTTGATTAACGGTATTGATTACAGGGTGTCTTCCAGTCGCGCGGTGCCTAATGCGTTTGGTTAGTCTGTTTTAGAAATTATGTTGATCTCTTGTTTATTTGTATACTATTTAAATGTATTCTCGTCTTGATGTTAACATAAACAATCGAAAGAAACAAAAACGTTTTTATGTACTCCACTTCACTTGTCTCTCCCATTCCCGTTTTGTTGCATTTGGAGTTACGTTCAACATTATTCTTCTCGCTGCTGCTGCTGCAGTTGTTGTTGCTGTGCTGCTGCTGCTGCTGTTGTGGATATCTTATACGTGCACTCACATACACATACACAGACACACACACACTCACAGTTCGAGTTTGTACATAAACAGCGAAAGTTGTCTTCCTGCTTTTTTTCCATTTTGTTCCTCAGCGGCATTTTAAAGCTTTTGCCTCGCTCTTGCTCGATCAGCTCACAATTCCTGTTAGCAAGGGCATATGCAAATTTACATTTACGACCTTCTGCACTCTCTCGCTCTCTTCCTCTCGTTTTTTACGTTAGCTTCTTTTCTTTGAAAATATGTACATATATCTTACTGTCTCCCTCTCTCTCTCTCTCGCAATGCACATCAGGCGTGTCCGTATTGAGACCTAGCGAAGAGAGCGAACTACTTAACTTTCTTGAAATCCTTGCGTGGTAAATAATATAAAAATATAACTATAATTAATTTTATTTTTTATATATATGTATTTTCATTACAATAATAGTACTTAATCCAAAGATATATATTTAATGAATGTATATGAGCCATGACTCACGGAACTCACGAGCTCTCTGCCTAAAGTCATAAATAACAATGGCCTGAAAACGTCCCTTCTCTTTTCATGCTTTTGCATACTCATCTCGTAATTAGGAATACGAAATGTAACCCAAAACGAATTAAAAAGATACAACGAATAACCCAAGAATATGCCAGTAGTATATGCACACACATATACATATGCATGTATATCGATGTGTATGTGCACATAGGTGTCCACTAGAAATGATGAGAATAAAGAGTGCCGATATCTTTACAGTTTTCACGCTACAAAGTTCAGCTGGATAAGTCAGTGTCCCTTTCATGTGCATACAATTCTCATGATATTGTTTTTGCTGTTGCTATTGTTGTTGTTTCTGATCGAATTGGCTGCAGTAATTGTCAGGTTATTCATTTCCTATGCAAAGCGCCTTGAACTCGCGCTACAAAAACAACCAAAATAACAACAAATATTGTTAAAGCAAAAAGAAAAAAAAAAAAGGAAGGTTAATCAAGCAACTAGGCAAGCTCGTCGATCGTCCGTGCAGCCGCCACTTGGTCTTCGCCTGGGCTTCGTTGTTGATTTCATCCAAAAGTCGAAGACAGTTTAGTTCCCAGGCCCGTTAATCCACACTGTATATATATGTGTGTGTGATTGAATGTGTGTATGTATTAGCTGTGCTTCAAGGTTTTATGTAATTGTTAATATCATTTTGTTTCTGTTGATTTTTATTTTCACTTCTAATACCCTATACCACATTATGCACGTGAATTGGCTATCCTGTGAAAATGTTGCAAGAAAACGAAAAAGGGAAAAATAAAAAGTTCTTGGGCTAAAATTTGAATGAGATAAATATGAGAGGCACGTAGTATTTTCGTTATTCTAATTTCGCTTAAGAGTTGAGCAAACGCTAAATCTAAACTAGAGATATGTAGGCTCATAGATAAATAATTGGAATTAATTTAAATATAATATATAGTCATACATATAAAACGCATATAGATCGCTTATAGATACAATTTTTACAGGGTATACATTGGTCAGACAATTGTGCACTTTTGCTTGTCTGTGTTTCTCTCCATTTGTGCTTCTTGCGTGTTGGTCGAATTAAAAAAAAAAAAAAAAAAAAAAAAACAACAACAACCACAAAAGCAACAACAACAAGGTGATTTCATACAATCGTGATTTGTCGACAATTGTTGTTGCCTGTCTGTCTAACAGTTGTTGCCCGTTATTATTAAGTATTAGCCAACTACAGTCGACCCAATGTGATAATAGTTGTAATTCTTTGCTCATTATAAATAATACATAATTGACTTTTACTCCATATACATATTGATATATAGATATCTATATTTAAAAGAAGCCCTTTTTTAACCCTATCTATGTCAATGTAGATTTCATTCATTTTCATTTATGAGCACTCTTATCTATATTATTGAAGCATAGATAACTATAAATGAAAGGAAGTCGATCATATAATTAATTTTAAAAATATTCACTATAATATTCTCACACTAAATCATTTTTAGAAGCTTCAATTTGACACGCTTAAAGGATGAAATAATTTTTGCTTGTATTTTTAAGTATATCTTATATTTTTCGAGCCTGTTCTAATTTCTCTTAATTTCTTTATGAATATTTATTGATCTACAACATGCTCTATGCTCTATAAATATACCTGCCTGGCCGCCACACTGTGTATCCTCACACAGTCAGCTGTCGCCCTCTGGCGGCTGCTATTGGTACTGCGTGGCAATCCAGTTGTTATTTATTACTCACATTGTTGTTGTTGCCGAGATTTCTGTTGTTACACTTGCACTTGTTGGCCATTTGTCAACTGTCTGTAAAAAGCGTGAAATTTACGACGGTCTACAATTTAAATACTAGAACTAACAATTTGTTACTGCTATTATTGCTATTGCTATTGCTATTGCTATTGTTGTTGTTGCTGCTGCTGTTGCTGTTGCTGTTTCTATTTCTGTTTCCATTTGCGTTGTTCGCTTGTTTGTTGTTGCATGACTGAAGAACACGATAAAGGTATGATGACATAACCTCACATGCACTTTATGCCTCACGAGCGCACAGCAAATTACAAACACAACAGGGCTTAGGCTCCGATAAAAATTCCGATATAATGCGCAAAAAAGAATAATAATAAAAAAATGTTAAAAAAAAAAAGTATATATATGTATATATATTTTTTGTTGTAAAATGAAATTAGGCTTGTCATGGCGTACAACAGTTTGTGTTATTCATGTCATGCTTTCTCTGTATTTATATATGCAGCAGCTCAGCTAGGCGTTAAGCTATCTGCTAGTTGGGCACTTCCGCACTCTGAATTTGTTCGCTATTTGAAATATAAATTTGGTATATGAATCTCTCTCGCCTACAGTCTACTACAGTCTGTTGTGAAGTCACTTATTCTGCCAGAATACTGAAAGCAACAGCTCAACTTGGCTTGGCTTAGGATATAACTTTACTTTGCTTTAGTTATGCAGTATTTAGCTAGCTGCAACCTAGAATACTTTGTGCAGGAGTAGACATTGGACATTTGCGAACTCTTTTACAAGGCCCATTTAATATACCAACTTTGCACACATTACAGTGTAGCTTTTAGCCTGTCACCGCACTCAAGAATTTTTTTTTACTCATTTGGCTGCTCTTGACGCATTTCCGGTGATCGTCAGTTGTCTCCATGTCTGTCTCTGTATATGCCAGAGTCTATTTTCTTGACTAGCTCGATTGCTTTTCCAAGCACTTGTCATGTCTTGCACTTGCCGCAGTTCCGTTGTAAGCGTCTAGTCAACAAAAGTTTGTCATTTCATTATAAACTGATAAAATAAGCGCGCCAGCAAAAATTCTATAGAAAAAAACAAAATTTTCTGTTTACTATTTGCAAAACAAAAAAAAAATTCGCCCTTGATCATGATAATATAATAACTATTTTGCAAACTTAAAATATTATAGAAATATTTGGGGATTTCATTTCTATATTAATGGCAACTTGCTGAAGAGTATATCTATGGTTATCTTGTGAATAATTTTAAAATAAATATATTTTTTTTGCAATCTGGTAAAAAGTGTCGCAGTGAAACCTGAGTGCAGATAGAATGAGATTGCATAAGAGCTGAGCTCCCTTACAGCTTCCTGCAGTTGGACACTGGTGAGCAGTGATAAGCATGGCCCAATAAACAAATGCGACAATCCAACGCAATCAAGTGCCTTATCAGCAGACCAAACAAAGCAAAAAATTGCACAAAAATTGAAGAGCAAGATAAAAGCAGAGCATGAACGTATGACAGCTTGGACAGGACAGAAGGAAACGATGTATGTGTGTGTGTGTGTGTGTGTGTGTGTGTGTGTGAGGGGCGCACAGGTATCCGGGCGCTGAATCAAGTCAAGTCATGTCGAGGCTTTGTCAACGTGATTACGTTTCACGCTAGGCCGGAAGAGTCCAAAGGAAATGCAGCGGGAACGACAGCGCAACATAAAACCAACCTCCTAACCCTTTGCATACGCTCTCTATCTCTCTGCCTCTGTCTTTCTCGCTCGACCTGTCTCTGTCTTCCTTTCGCCTTGTTTAAACTCATCAACGTCGCTATTATCAACTCGAGCGTTGTGATTATCTGACAATTGTCTGTGTGAGCGCGTCAGCAAGCGAGAGTCCAGGGTCGTGCTATCAGTTGGTGGGTTGGGTGGGTTGGTGGGACTCACGCTGTAGGGAGACACGTGCTGCAGTATAAACACAAGTGGATACTGAGAGGACAGATGCATAAATTCTCATCTGAAATGATGCAAATTCGAATTTATTATTTTGACTCAATTTCGTTCAACTAAAATCTCATCAATATGATAAACTCATATCTCCGAAAATATTTACATTCAAAGCAATCAAATTGCAAGAGCTATGACCAAATGATAATGCCATTAGCAAAGAGAAGCGAAGCTGTGAGTACGATGCTAACATATACAGATACATTGCCAGCTCTGGGGAGGTGTTGTTGGGTGGGTGGGTGTGTGTAAGGTGCAAACGCAAATGCGTTGGAGGACAGCACTTGAGAACACAGCGGTTACAGCAACAGCAACGACAGCTACAGAAATAATAACCACAACAATAACAGTTGCCACTGTTAACTGTGGTTACTGTCGCTGACGTTGACAGTGACAACAACAACAACAACAACAACAGCAGCAATGAGAAGAGCAAGAAGCAGCACATTAAATACAAGTCTGAAAATGTTGCCGCTGCACCGATCGATATTGTCGAAAGTGAAGTGTCAAAGGAGAGCAGAAAAGGAAAATGTAAAAATAAAAAAATGAGAAATGAAAGGAAGTGAAACGGATGTTAGGCAATCGAGCCGAGGCCTTATGGGGAAACCCTACATATTACTACAGTTAAAACATTCGAATTATCGAAAACTCTAAATTCTTCGAAATTCGTGCTCCATAATTCCATATTTTAAATTGTAAACAAGGCTCTGGCTTCTTTGAATATAGAAGATATAGTCTCTTAAAAAGAACAGGAAATATAATTTGCTACATTTTAGATATTTTCATCTATACGAAGTAATCAAAGTATTCCATTCGCAGCTGTCTCTTGATACATAATCAGCTTTATCTCTCGCTTACAGTAAATATCCAATAAAATACCCCATTTACTTTGTTAATCCACTGCAGGGTATAGAATATCAAATCCTCTTAACATCAGATTAATTTCACTTTCAGTCTTTCTCTCTCTGTCATTCTTTGACTTACTCTTTCTCTCTATCAGTGTTTCTCTCTCCCTTTCTTTTCCTCTCTCTCAATCTTTATTTGTCTTATTTCTTCTCTGTCACAGTCCATTCTCCCAGTCTTTCTCCTCTCTTGCTCTCTTCACTCTATCTCTGTTCATCTTAAAGTACCCCACCTACGCTTTGAATATATTGAAGGGTATAGAAAGAGCGATTCACACGAGCTTAGTCTGTCTCTTTTTCACACACTCTCTCTCTCTCCTTTTACATCTCAAATTATTTACTTTTTGAATATCCTATTAATATTTATTTACCCTATATATATATATATATATATATATATATATATATATATATATATATATATATATATATATACCCTATAAATAGACATCACTCGACCTGCAAATATCCTTTTTGACCATTTATATATATCCCTATTTCTTTTTTTCTTCCACTCTGGCTGTCTATGCAGATCTCAACATACCCTATTTACTCATTGAATAAACTGCAGGGTATAGCAATCGAAGTGGTTCGACTTGCAAATGTCCCTTTTGACTATCACAATCAGCGTAATATCGCTCTGGGCTCAGCCCATCTCAGTTAATCTCGTCTACGGCATCGGCGTATGCGCTGAGGCCGTTTTATTTATACTTAAGTTAACATCGCACAGGAAATTACTTGAAACGAATCAATAGATAAAAGCATTTGCCAATTGCATTCGAATCGCATACGCTGCACGCTCTTAAAGGTTTTCCCCAGCTCCAAATGACTTGGCGCAAAGTGTGTTGTTCCCCACTATCGATGCGATTCGATTCGATGTGATGCGATTCGACTCTGGCTTTGATTGTGACTTGACATTTTATGTGTGCAATTTCCGTTGTCTGACAATGTAACAACTTCTGCCAGTTAACAACAACAGCAGCAGCATCAACAATAACAAGAAAGTGTTATTTGTTGCCAGAGGATGCAACGCAGCAATCAACGGGACAGAGGCTGCAACTGCAACTGCAACTGGGATGCTAGATTCAAAGCTGAACTTGAAGTTGTTGTTGCTTGTTGCCTGTTGGTTATTGTTTGTTGCAGTTGCAGCATCTGCAGCGCTTTTTACGTCTTTATGAAATATGTATTGCCCCAGCGCGCGCGTGTCTCTGTATCTGTGTTTGCGTGTGTGTGTGTGTGAGTGTGAGTGTGTGAGTGTGTATTGATGCGCCTGCGTCCTCACAATATGCTCGCTCGTAGCCGGTTTACGGCCTCGGCCTCAGCCTCAGTTTCAGCTTCAGCCTCAACTTGAGTTGGCCTGTTTTGTGGCCTCTCTACCTGGATACCTGGTCCTTGAACCGTTTACTCAGTACTAAAGCTGACTCCAGATGCAGCCAGAGAGCTCTGTCTCTCGCTCGCCCCCATTGCCAAAGTTGCTAAATACAATTGCAACAGCAGCAGAAGCTTCTTCATCATCATCATCGTCATCATTATTGTCATTGTCTTCGTTTTCTTGTTGTTGCTGGCTTGCTGGTTGCTTCTTATGCATCATTGTGTATCATGTGGCCGTGTGCTGCTGCTGCTCTCTTGGGGCTTAGCTCGCTGCAATTGCGAATTGCATTGAACCGAATGTGGCCTCGACGTCGCAAGAGAGCGAGACAAGCAATAAAACAGAGATAGAAATACAGAGAGTGCATATATATATATATATATATATATATGTATGCACAAGAGACAGAGAGTTATAAAGAGCTCGCTTTTGCTTGTATCCAATTTATCAATGCCCGCGGGCCAGGCAGACGCGTCGACTGTACCCAGAGAGCCAACTGGCCCAGCTGTTGTCCAGTAGCTGTTGTAGCCAGTTTTCTAGTCTGCGAGCTTATCTGTTAACTGTTTTTGGCCAACAATCTGAGTTTTAGCCACCACCCCGCTGCTGATATTTAATGCATTTGCCAATGCCAATGCAACCCTTGTGGCTGCGCCCCACGTTGCCCGTCGCGCCCTTCGTTAAATAAGTCTCGATTGCATTTTAACACTCATTATTAATGTACTTTGCATAGGCACAGAGCGCAAGCCGGGGGATTTGGATACCACATCACACCCACCACCCACCAACCACCAACGCAAATGCAAGCGCGCTACTTTGAGCCACCCTTAAAAGTGCCACTGCCCGCCCGGCCGCCTCCCCAATCCCAACAAGTTGACCCACCCTTCTCAGCAGTTGGGCTTTCCATTCATAAATACATTTTAAAGTGGATGCAATCCCGGCCGGCCTGGAGTTACCTATGGATAGTTGAGCTTTGTTGGCTCGAACCGCCACCGCCTCCCTCCGCCCAGCACACGCACTTAGCTTAACGCAGCACGCCCCTGCCACAAGGGGGTTGTTAGCAAATTCAATTGGTATGGGGACTCGTATGTACTCAGGGTCTTCATTATGAAATTAAATATACATATGCACACACACACACACACACACACAGACACAGACACAGACACATACACGTAGCCATGTCTCTGTATTTTATTATGCGACGTACAGTTAACACTTGAGACAGACTCTTCAAAGCTCTGAATTTTTAAATTTCAATCGTATTTCTTACAATCTCTTACGTTAACTAAACAGTTGCATGAGCTGACAGTTTGATTGCCCAGTGAATCGGGTTTTATCTGTCCTTTGCAATTGTGATTAACTGATAAATGGAGCGATGCAACCACCAAAAAGTCTTCACCCTCGTCACTTGGCCAACATTAATCAAACGCTTACACAGCAGCTATATCCAACCTGATTCCCCAGTGAACAGCGCTTTTAATCCCATTTATTAACTATTAATCAACGCATATCCCTGCGAGCTCAAAGGTATTAATATAATGATAGAAACGCATTATCGAAATTATGCTCGCATCGTATAATATTCAAGTCAGTTTCAATTGTCCCAAATGCTGTGCAGCTAATCTCGGATATTATCTTCGTAGTCCCAGCTCATTCAGTTTGTAGATAATATAAAGTCATTGTAAATGATATTTATGGTGGAGTGCATAGAAGATCTAAAGAGAAACTTTGAAGACTGCAAATGACAGCAAAAAAATAAATAAATAAATAGACTAATGCAATAAAATATCGATAGTATACCATTTGCCAAGCCTTAATGGATAGATCATATATAAGTATCTTTATATATACATAACATACATATACATATATACATAATACATAATAATTACTATAGAGAGATCTATATCCTTAATGGAGATCTGTCTGGGAACAGCAATCCAGCTATCTCTATGCTTGCTTTAATTATCGATTTTTCCGTTTTTCCACGACGAAAGATAGAAAGAGAGAGAGAGGAGTCTGTGAGATATGAATACATTGACTATATAATTTTTACGATTTCGTATTTAGAACATACAAATTTTTAGCTAAGAATCTTAATATTATAAACGACATAGCAAGACGTACTTAGCATAAATTCACTTTAATATTATTTTATATATTTCGAAGCAGTATTGCGGCTCAAGCTGATACATCTAGTTTCTTATTTTCTTTAGAAGCAAAATTGAGTCCAAGCTTTATCGTGTTACCTAATACCAATGGTTATACTATGAATACTCAGTATTATGAATAATTTTTTCTGTTTTTCTATATTCTATAAATATTATATAAATATAAATAAATTAAATTATTATAAAATATTATAAAAATATGATAATATTAATACAATATATTACGAGCTTTGCTATTCTCTAACAAAGCCACTTAATATATTATCTCTTTTGTGTACGAAAACTTTTCAAATTGATGCAGCAGAAGAAAAGATCTTTCAAGCCCTATGTCAACAAGGCCATATAGTCTATGATGACTCGATGATTGCTGTTCTTTCTAGTTTTATTTTTAGTTTTTTTTTTTTTTTTTTTTTTGCTCAAGTCTGTTTTTTTGCCTATTAAAGAATTTATTGTAAATGTTTTTGTTGTTGGCATTTGTTTCTCGCCATTTTCGCAGTTCACTTCAATTGAACTCGAAATCATGTCAATGGGTACAACAACAATTACAAAGGCAACAACAACAACAGCCCAGCGCATAGTAACAAACAACAAAGTTGTCGTCGCCCGCCCGTAAAGCTGCGGACACGACTTCAATTTTGTATATTTTTTGTTTCTATTCTAAATTGGCCAAAGGCCCAGAATAATTGCAATTTAAATGCTTTGGCAAAAGCTGAATAAAGTTTTTTGTTTTTGCCTAGTTTTGGGGCAGGTCTTTTTGGCTGTTATATTATTTTAGAATTTGTTTTAGTTTGTATACAGTTTGCTCGCACAAGGGTCGTATTGAGGCCTTGATACTGTTGCGGCACGCAGCACGTTCGAGCTCTATAATGCCCCAACAGCCGCCTCTACTCGCACCGAAAAGACAAATGCATATTTGGGGTATATTGGTTTTTGTTAACATGTATGTAAAACAGGGTTTACAAATTATTAATCTGATTGATCACATGTGGGAAAAGTTATTTTAAGAGCAAAAATTAACGAAGTCGTGACTATGTGTATTCAGCTTTATTTGTTGAATACACAAATCAGAGGCTCTGTATTTAAGATGTTGATAGGTATCACAGTCATTCCCTAGCTAGCAGGCCTAGTATATATATATATGCGTCTTTAGCCAGGGTATCATCTTCTAATCACTCTTGCCTGAATGAAGCCTTGTTTTTTTTTTCTGCATCGTACAATATATATTTTTTCTTTAAACTGTTTACTGTTTGCTTATAAAACACATTGTTTATTTTGCGTTTGGTTTCGTGCACATTTCATACCCTGTATTCATGTAATTAGCAACTGGCTGATACCCTATATTCAGCTATGCTATGCTATAGTCTATATATATTTTCGATATTTATATATAAAGACTCTGTGCATTAATCGACATATATATATATATTTCTATGTTAATGTATGTCATATATATCGATAATGAAAGACATGATTGATGGACTCGCATATGCACATTTATAATACTCATTCTTTATAATACTCATTCGCTTCATACATTTTAACAATGGGTAGAAATGTTTGTTGTTATTGTTATTGTTTTTTAATATTTAAACATCGATTTATAGATTTTATATGCAATTGTTCTGTATGAACTTTGTTATTAAGTCGAAATGGACATAAGCATATATATATATATATATATATATATATATATATATATATATATATATTGTATATAGCTTAAACCAACAATAAAATAAATGAAAATACTTATAATAATATTTATAATAATATTTATATTTATATACGAGTATGTGGAGACCTATAACTGGGGCCAATGCGAGATGTATGCCATTAAGTTTCTCATGTTGTTGCAGTGCAACCGCAGCAATTTTACACATTTGTGAGTTAGATTGATATAAATATATCATTCAAATATATTTTATATATATATATATATATATATATATTCGCAATGATAATGCTTTCCATTCTTCAGCTGCTCGGCCAATCCTCGCAAAAGTTTTGATTATTTTATTGAATACGTATTTATAAATATCGCAAATTGACACACACACACACAGTCGCAATCTACAATCGCACACACACAAAAGATAAGATGAAAAAAAAAAAAAAAAAAACAAGCAAAAAAGCCGAAAACAATAGCAAAATTTCTAATTGCTTCCTTGGCGCTTGTCTATCAGGCAATTCTTTTCATTTGCTGCTCATGCTCTTTATACCCTGTACTTGGCACATATCGATTAATGAGGTGGCTTAACATTAACTTAACTTAAAATTATATTATATTAAAAGCTCTCAATTGTTACTCTCTCCACAATTACTCAAACGAAATAAATTGAATCTGAACTAAGGCATCTCATAGTCGTGCACTTTTGCTCTCAGTACTGGTTGGCACATGTGTACTGTGCACAGTGTTTGAAGAAAGCCTGACAGACTTGCAGTTGGTTCTAATCTTGGCCAAGTTGTATATATATATATATATATATATATATATATAGAAAGAGAGAGAGAGAGTTTTGTTCGTTTCTATTCGTATTTATATTGCGCTGTTTTGGCGGCAAATGTCAAAACCATTTGATGCTGCTGATGATATAATAGGATATATGTATATATAATAACATTCAAATAGAAACAGCACTTACACACACACACACACACGTTCAAAGGGTCGTTAAATGAGGTGAAAGAATCTTTGACGCTATGGATCTAACTCACACTGCTCGTTGGCCATTGATGTGACAAAAATTTGTGCACTTGACTTATTGATTGGCCGCCAATTGTTACATGATTTGCTTATCAGCTTTTGGGCTGGACCAAATTTGAATATTGTGGCAAGCACAGGCTTTGCCGCAGCACGCAGCCAACACACACTGACGAATACACACACATACATACATGCACACTCGATAGAGGAGAGAAAAACGCGCAAAGACGGGAACATTAAATAAACAATTCGAAAATAAACGTAACAACGAAACAAATTGAAAATGTGAACCGCATGGAAGTCGAGACTCGCAAAGCGTACATTGCCTCGCCTCGTATCTGTACCAAAGTATCTAAGTGTATCTGTATCTTTGCGTATCTCACTTGGCAACAAGTTGAATGGCACACAGGCCCATGCCATGCCACAACCACACACAAAACAATCCCAGCCCATTGCAGCCCCACAGCTAGGCAGCGTGCCCATGCCACTCCTGGCAACGTCCACAGCAATGAGGCAGCAAGAAGCATATATGTATAAATATATATTATACAAATATATATGTATATATATATATATATATATATATATTATATACCTGCAAACGGACTGAGAACTGACCGATCGACTGTTCGAGTTGTCGATAAATAGCGAAGATTCGCGTTCAGGGCGGCAAATGTGCTTTGATGTGCGTACGAGCATTTCAATAATGTGTGTTTAATTTACCATGTGCCAAGGCGGCAATAGCAATTTCGATCCATTTGAACTTGTATCATCATCGAATGGGCAAAATCGTTTAGAAGCTGGTGTCGATACCATTCAGTCATTTGCCCAGGTGCAAGTGCTACTTATCATAATATCCTACTTATTAACTAACTGCTAATTAAATGCAGAAGAGATAAGGGCGAAAAAGTTCTAGTGATTTTCTAGCGTTTAATCTTCAATCTATGCATATAATATATTATATATTATATTATATTATAGATTATATACTATATTATATAATTGCTTTATCTTTGGCCACTTAAGGTTCTTTTTGATTTAAGATCAACTCAGAAAATTGCACTAATGACTGACCTTAATACATACGACATGTAATCGTAATCATGATATGGTATGACAAATACTCCATATAATGTCGAGATGAAATTTAATCTACGTGTGTCAAGGATTTGCTTATCGCCTGTTCCTCCGAATTGAGTCTCGCAATTATAGAATGGAAATGTGAATGTCTATTGTTATTCATCACACAATCTTAGGCAAACTGTAATCGAGTCAAGATTTATCCATATGATATGTCTATAGATTCTATAGATCAGATATATATATATATATATATATATATATATATATATATATATATGTGTGTGTGTGTTTATACACCTAATAATATAAGCATTGCTGGATATTTTGCCCTGAGGAATTCTCAGTCCCTTGACTGATTGCCGCCGCTGTCCTCCTTGGCGCTGTGATTGATGTGAGTTCCTTGATGATGTGCTCTGCCGCTTGCTCGCTCAGCGGGCATCCGCGTCCGTTCGATTAAAACAATCAATTTAATTGTTATCACAAAAATATAGCCGCAGAATAAATAACACACAACAGAACAAATAATAAATGTAGCTACGTTGCCTTTTTTTTTTGTTTACTTACCTATTGAATACGAGTGAATTGACTTGAAAGACATCGAGCGAGCGCGTTTCGATCATGCGAATAAAGACAAATCGAAATATATATATTAATTTTGTGATCTTTTTTCTGCTTTCTTTATATATTCCATATTTACACTTATATTATAGATTTCATAAATGACAGTGATTGCTCATCTGTAGCTACGTCCATCTGTTTTTTGTTGTTGCTCAGAATTTCTCTTTCTGTTTGTCTCCCCCTTATATCTCATTTGACATATAGTCTCACTATCTATATCTATATGTTTATCCTAATATCTATATATCCATTCTTAATTCCTATATATATATATATATATCAATCTTTCTCTATCTCTGTTTCTTCCTATCGTGTTCTCTCTCTCTCCTTCCCTATTTTTATCTTTGTATCTGGCTAATACCCTATTTATCTTCCTCTGCCTATTTCTCCGACTTTCTCATTTCCTATCCCTCAATATATCTGTATTTCCTATTAACTCTGTTTCGCCAAATTTGTAAATCTCTCCCTCTCTATCTCTAAATTTGTATATATAAATCTCTCCTACTCTCTCACCCCCTCTCTCTCTCTCTCTCTCTCTTTCCTAGATTTCATATATATATTTATATATATATTTTACAAACAGCCTTGCTGTTATCATTCATCGATTGCTATCGATTTAAATTATCGTCAATAACAATTTTCAGCTCTAACTACATATTGACAGTTATGTTCAGTATCACAAATGATAGTGCGTATAGATAAGATAAATATATCTATGTATATGTATATTGTGCATGATATATGTAAGTCAATCGTTTGACACAGTTCAGCGGCTTTCAGCATTGTTTATTTTCTTCTTCTTCTTTCTTCAACCGGTTAGTAGTAACACGGGCGTATCGCATTTATAAAGTTTGACGCAATTTTACAGTGACAATGGGACAATAATAGCCCAGTGTAACAGACCGAGATTTTAGTTGTCGCTTGTTGCTAATTACACGTGTTTAAATTCACAAGCTGTCATTGTTGTTGTCGCTTTTGGTATTTAATTGTATCGCAATTTGATAAAGCAAACAGTAATCAACACGACAGCAATAAATGGAGGGGCGTTGATCGGTCACAAAAATCTTTCACAAAAATACAAAAAAAAAAAAAAAAAAAAGATTATAAATACATTTTTTTTTTGGCATTTCACATCGTAACAACACGACCTTTGAGGCATTAACAAATTACTTGGGACAATTTCAGATATATTACAAATCATAAACCATACAAAGTATCATTAATATACAGGATAGAGTAAATTTTTTTTTTTTTAAATCATGATACAATAAGTGAGGTCCATTACACAAATCTCATGTTTACTTTTAAATCATCGATACATGTTACTTATTTTTAAATCAATATTAAACTTTATTGATCTATTTATTTATATGGTAGTGTATAACTTCATGATACCCTACAATCCAATTAGGTCAAGCAAATATCTATCAGATCTACCTAATCGTATGCTTATTATAAATGAAAAATAACTTTAATCCTTTTCCACATAATCAATATAAGTCCGATATCATGCTCTAGTTAGTTAAACATTTCCCTATTTTGAATAGTTTTCATCATTTAAACTCTCAGGGTAGTCTTTGACCCCTTACTGAAGACCTGCTCAGTATTCGTTTGCCACTTGGCTATTGTTGGCCTCTAGATAGGTTTGTCATTATTGTAAAGTTCAAAACCCAAACATATACGTTATGTTAATTGCAATTTCTATGTCTATTTCACCTGTGAATGCGTAAAGGTGCGACTAGGCGTGTGACACTTTTCAACTGTCGACGGTCAATGACTCGCTCACTGAATTATGATGCTCACAAAGCGCGAGTACATTAGACAGACAGTGTGGAAATTGGCATGACACGCCCACGAGGGAGGCTGACGAACTGACGAAAAATTTGGAGACAAAACTTGACAATTGTGACTTTCTCCAAATGAGATTCCTTGCACAGCTCCCAATGTGCTGAGTTCATCGTGTTTTGGGCGTCAATCAAATTGTCTAGATTGCGCACAGCGCATTACACAGTCGGTTACACCCGACTACACTGCTCGGGCTCGAATTTCATTTGTTTTTGTTGTTTTTATTTTTATGATGACCATTGTAATTAAAGTCTTAAAGCTTTTCGGACTCTTTTATTGTAAAAAGCACTTAACTAACTGTACATCGAGAGTTACATAGTATTATCTCTGAGTCTCTGCGATACCCAGGCCTGAACTTGCGTGATAATAAAATGAAAAACAAAGCAACTACCGGGAGATGATCAAGTGCTTGAAAACAAAATTAAGCTAAAACTCTGTGGGTTAATACCCTTTGCGCTCACATAAACCGTTAAAACTGGAGACTTTTGTTTAACTGTAAAGAAATCTTAAATGGAAGATATTACGTCGTTTACCCACACACGATAAAAAATAATTGTGTATACAGAATACAATAAAGTCTTAAGAGTTTTCTTTGACCTGATATATTCTGGCTACACCTGAGCTCTGGGCCAATTATCTGTGTGAAACATTTTTGGCTAATTAACAGCAAATGCCTTTCTATGCAATTTTCATGATTTTTTTTTTTTTTTCGTTTAGCTTATACAAATTATCAAATATATATTAATTAATATTATATTTATTTTCATATTGATTTTAGGTTGCAGCCATAACCGAATCGATGCAATAGGAACGTAACAACTCAATTGCTATGCTCTTGTCAGGCATTACAATGGGCGTCCTGACGCCTCAGAGCCGCAGACAACAGCAAGTTGTGGACTCCTGGACTTGGTGCTGAGCGCAGCGTATTTCGCAGCAAATGAAGGTGCAACACGTAACTAGCGAAGCCGCCAACCAGTAGCAGGTTGGCCAACAACAAACTACACAAGCCAGCATCAGCAGCAACATCTTTAGCTCCATAGCAACTCCTGATAAAGAGCGCAGCCTCTGCCGGCAGCAGCAGCAGGAAAGCAGGCAGAGCAAAAAATAAAAGCATATAAACCAACAAAATGTTACAAAACTCGAATGCAGCAGTTGCCGCAGCAGCAGCAGCAGCAGCGGCAACGGCGGCAGCGAAGCCCAGCACAACAGCCGCTGCGGCAGCGGCAGCAAATAATGCAGCGATAGCTGCGTCATCGATACAGCCAAAGCTGGTTGTCATCCAAAGGCTTCCGAATCAGGGCTTCGGTTTTACGCTGCGTCACTTTATTGCCTACCCACCGGAAGATGATGCCGCCAGCTGGCCACAGGTAAGCGTCACAGGCACTCGCACTCGCACTCGCACTGGCCTGGTCTGGGGTGGGGGCAGCTCGATTGAGAGAGCCAAACGAAAGAGAGAGCACAGTCGCCTGAGTGTGCCATAGTCTGCCAGCATCTTCAATTAGTCATCAAATTGCCTTGTTACTTTTGCTTTTCGCGGTCTGGCAATGCTCAGTGCAGCGCAGCACGGCTCAGCTCAGCTGAGCTGCCGTCGCCGCCGTTACGTGAGCGCAAAGCACGCGCCGCTTATTCAAATGGCAATCGCTGCTTTCTTTTTGCTCTTTGCCAAACGGCCTGGGGCCTGGGGCCTGCCACCAGCGACAAAACGCTTGCAGCGGCCACAGCAGCAAGTTATACAAACATTTTCAATTGATTTATAAAATTTATAATTATCGCTAAATAAATTTCATTTGCATTAAGTACTGATAAGAGAAAGTTCAATTTCTGATTAGAATACGTCGATTGGCAGTGTTAAAATATATATGTTTATACAAATTTTTATTTGCGAAATGTATATCTATAAATTTATATAAATTAATATATATTGACATACATTTTGTTAAGTATATATTTTTTAAACATCCTTTAATAAGAGAGAGTAAATTCGAATGCAAAGTGTTTCGAATTGCAATTGTACCTCTGCGTCTCTGTTCACCCACTCTATATATATATATATATATATATATATATATATATATATATATATATATATATATATATATATATATATATATATATATGTATTTATATAAATTGTTTTTTTTGCATTGTATACAAAGGGCGCTCGTTGTGCTCTTTATCTTTCTCTTCTGCTCTTTTGGAGCCTGATGGCTCTCTGAGCCGCTCTCCTATTTGCCATTAATTATACCCTGTAAACTTTGAAATGCATAAAAAAGGGAATAGTAAATGTAACAAGAAATATATCAAATTTAAAAATGTAAAAATCAAAAATATATAATTTTAAAAATAAAGAAAAACAATTCAAATAAATATAAAGTTTATACATATATTACAAATTAAAATGAATAAAAAAAAAAAATAAGATTTAAGAAAATGTATAATTTTTTTTAAAATTTTTAAAAAATCTTGAGATTAATATGCATTTAATTTTTTTAAACATAAAAAATTCAGGCAATGTTCTCTCAGAACAACCATAGATGTCTAGATATATACATATTGAATGTTAGCTTGGCTAGGAATATATCTAAGGTATCTGCTGGTCGGCCATAGTCAACTAGAGTAGCCTTACTTGTTTTGCTGTTATATCTATATATATATATATCAAAATTGTTGTTTCACGTTTTTGTGCTTTTTTTTGTTGTTGCTTTTTACGTTTTGTGTAGGAAGCGACAAACATTGTCGGCGGCGGCGGCAACGTTGGCGGCAGCAGCGGCGGTGTCGTCGGCTTGGAGCCAACGTCACCAACGTCGCTGCCGCCATACCAAGTGAAAGCGATGGAGACCATTTTCATCAAAGAGGTGCAAGCGAACGGACCGGCTCACTGCGCCAATCTACAGACGGGCGACCGGGTGCTAATGGTGAACAACACGCCGATCGCTGGCATTGCCTACAGCACAATTGTGTCGATGATCAAGCAGACGCCAGCGGTGTTAACGCTGCACGTTGTGCCCAAGGAGTGTGATGTTCTGCAAATGGTGAGTGTGCCAAAAAAAAAAAAGAAGCCCCAAATACAAAATAACAATGAAAAGAAGCAGCTGAAACAGAGAAATGCAACAATAAAATGAATGAAATGTGTTAAGTTTTTGATAAAATCTTGTTATCGAAATCGTAATCGAAATATCGTATCTCAACTAGAATAAACCGCTAATTCGTTATCCATCATTTGCATGTTGACCCTCTGCAGCACTACACGAGCATTGCCCACACGCCGGAATCGAATCGTTTAATGATGTCCGCACAGGCACCGCTAGCGCCGCAGCAATCGGTGGCAGCCCACACGACACATTCGCCGGTGCTGCTGGCAAATGCCGGTGTCATCAAGACGACATTTCCACAGCAACAGTTGATCTCATATCCCGCTGTTGCCGCCAATACATCCTCGACAGCATCCTCTGTTTCGCCGGCGACACCGCTGCACGGCGGCAGTCGCTCCGGCAGCATTACAAGCAATGCCAGCGGCAGTGGACTGCATAGCAACAATAGCCATCATCACCAGCAGCATCAGCAGCATCAGCAGCAGCAGCAGCATCCGCAGCGTCGTCCGGCGCTCACCGGCGGCAGCAGCAGCATCGACTTTGGTGACATGGCCCATGGCATGAGTCAGGAACAGCATCAGCATAAGCAGTTATACCAGCAGCTGCAGCAGCATCTGCTGTCGAGCAGCTTTATGCGGTAAGTGTAAACCATTTCAACTCACCTGGGCCATTGACGTCAGCGTGTGCCCAAAGCCAAAAACCTGGTGCAAAGGGGGGTGGGGAAAGATAGATAGGGGAAGGGGGGGGGGGTACGACTGGGATACCAAGCAATGGCAGAAACGGCTGTTAATCTTATCAGACGCCAGTCGGCAGGTTGTGGCGACGCTCTGCCCACTGGCGTTTCTCTTTCGCCAAAGCAGCAAAAATGACAGTGTTTAGTGCAATTAGACAGGCCAGCGGCCGTTGCCAATTGGCACAGTGGTTCACGAATGCCAGGCCTAGCTCAGAATACTTCTGCAAGCATATCTATATAAATATCACGTATCATCTATGTGAATGCACATATACCTACAGCATTTGATAGCGGGCAAAAGCCTTAGATTCTTAGCATATCTCAATGCCAGTATGAAGAAGACATAGCTCTTGATACAGCTCCAGCTCAAGCGATCGTGATATATAGCCAACATACAATTGCGTAACTTAATCCACATGTTCTCGATTCTCAGCGATTCTTAACTAAAGGTAAATGCATACATTAAATTTTTAATTGGTATTTACGATTTTACACATGCTCACAATGGATAAACGTTAAAATTTTGATAGTGAAAATTTATAAAATTTATTAAAAATTAAGCGAGACGAAACGAGCAGAATATAAAATGATGAAATTTTGCTTCAACTGAAATGATTATGATGAATGATGATAGAAAATCCAAAGCGTAGTAAATAGAAAAAAAAATTATATATATATATTCATATATATTATAATAATAATGGTGTACGAATGTTGCCAAAGCTAACAAAAAAGTTTGTTAAACAAAGATAAAGATAAAAGAAGAAAAAAAGTTATTCGCGTTGTTATTTTTTTTTTTTTCACTCATGTTTTTGGACTGTTGTGTACCACTGCCGCCTGCCAATGCTAATAGACGTACATACGTCGGATGTTTCATAAATATTAATTCGCACTTACACACACATAGACACACACACACACACACACACATGCATGCATGCATATATAAACTCATTCAGCAAAACAAATTGACAGTTTACTGGCCAACAGCCTTTGGCGCCGTCGCGGTTCCAATGAACTTGATCACACTGTGTGGTGGCATTTGATTTATGGTGACATCAACAGACTACCTACCTTTAGCTACACTCCAATCTCAATGTGTGTGTGAGTGTGTATGTGTGTGTATGCATATTGTACAATATTTCACTTTCATTAAAAAACGAAAACAAAAACAAAATTGAAAGACAAACAAAATGATGACAATTCGATATGCGAATTTTGCTATTAATATATATACATATATATATATATGAATATATATATATATATATATATATGTTGCATACCATTTGTTAGCTGTGCGACAATTGCTCTAAATGTAACATTAACTAAGCTCAACAATAATAATTAAAAACAATTGCGAATTGTTTGTCAACTTCAACTCAGCTTCCCATAGCTCAGTGCACAGACTTTTTGCGGTCATTAATTTATATACATGTGCACGTTATGTGTACCATGATAATGATAATGATAATGATGCTGCTAATGATGTTGTTGTTGTTTGTCATGATGATGAGTCGATACAGACAGACTGACTAAAAAAATTGTAAAACACCGCAGAACAGATGAATGTGAACATCGTCTGTGACTACCACACGGTGATTTCATCATCATCATATTTAATTTTTACCCCATTTATTGCCAAGCTTTTTTTCTCTCGAGAATGCTCGCTCGTATTGTAAAAAGGAGCATATTGGTTTGGTGCATAGTGTGCTTTAAATTTACTTCTCTAGCATCTAAGCTCTGCTCTGCATATGGAGACCTATACCTAAACAGATATTATTATGTGTATTGTGCAGTCGTCTGCGCCCGTTTCGCCCGCTCTCGCTTGTTTCATTGCTGCATTCGTGTATTCATAATTAAACACAATAGTCATATTAGATGAACGCATTACAAAATTTGAGTCCGCTGCTTATATACATTGTGTCAACAATTATTTATAGTAACTTTTATATATCCACACTCAATTTGACACCAACACTGTATGAGCAGTGCTCTCAGGGATTAGCGCAATTTGTTGCTATACACAGTTCAAGAAGAGTCCAGAGAAGATCATGAAAATGGCAAGCATTTGGGATTGAAATGTAAAATTATAATTGTTTTAGCTCGAGATATTTAAATGTATTTATAGTAGAGGGTAATTAAAAAAAAATCATTAAATTTTACAAACTTAAAATTTTTATAAAATTAAAAAAAAAATTAAAATTATTAAATGACTTAAAAAATTAAATTTTAGATAAGATTTATAAATTAAAATGTATAAACATTTTTATGATATACCCATATCGTAGATCATATAATATCTATTCGATTTATCACACTTCGTTAATTTTTGCTCGCTCTTTTGCTTTCATTAGCTACAGAACTTAATGGTGTTACCTCGACGGCATATGGTGGCATTAGCCTCAGCCTCAGCCTCAGCATCAGAATCAAAATCAATTGATCGGATAATGTTTTGTTGCTTGTTTTCTGCGATATTTTTGCATCATATTTTTGCTGTGTTGACTTTTTGGCTGCGTCTTGATTTAGCAATGACGACGAATGCATTTCAACAAAAATAAACACATGCATAAAAATGCCATTGGCCATTTGGCCATTTGGCCATTTGACCATTTGGTCATTGGCTACTGGGCGAACTTCCTGTTTTCACTCTTTGTTGTGCAGCTCTCATGAATAGGGCAAACAATCCTCTACAGAGAAATGACCCAAACGCTCGTAGAGTAATTGTGTATTTTTTTAGATTTTAGAAAGTAGCAAAAAGAAAAAACATGATTGATTCAGTTTGAGTATGAGTTTGCTTCGACGGAAGCTGTAATATATAATTTTATTAGATACAAATCTTTATTTGCGAATGCAGATCAATGAAAGTTTTGCTCTCTCAGCTAAGGCTGGCATGATACTTTATATATATAATAAAGCTGATATTCTTAATTAGACGAGATTTGACGTCGCAGCTCAAGCTGCAGTTACAGCTGACTAAATGATTCCATGTTCGCTGTTTGGCACGTGTTACGTATGCCGTGTCAAACTCGATTTAAATTCTTTTTTTTATTGTTATTATTACCGGTTATCGTTTCTAATTACGTGCTGGCAACTTGTTGCGAAAAACTTTCGAGCTGAGATAAGTGGCTGAAAAGACAGTCGAGCAGCACCACCCACTTCAATACACATTTCAAATGCCAACTTACAGCTTGACTTGACTTTCTAAATGGGCCACAATTGTTTTTTTCTGAGACCTCAATGGCATGAGCAGTCCAAGACTTGATGAATTCTTTATCCGACAATTAGTGAATCACAGCTAAGTCAGCTGGAATTACTATTTCTAAAGCTCGAAATAGAATTGGGTAAACAAGATTTCGAGTCTAACTCGAGCTGATTTAGAACCTGAAAATTTAAATATAATGTCGAGGAATTTTATGACAAATGTCAAAATATATTATCTAAAGCTTCTAATTATCCTCGTAATAAAAAAAGTTATATATTTCTTATTTTTTGGTTCAGTTTGAAGAATATATATCTATATATATTTATATATATATATATATATTACATAGATGCATGAGTCTTCGAGCTGAGTGTAAATCTACAGCTAACTAAAGCGAATGCATACGAATATTTGTTAACGCTCCATTGTTAAATGATTATGACAAATTTAATTGAATTTTGTACAGCAAAAGCACATACACACACGCACACTTACACTGACACACACTCACACACACACATTTCAATCGCAGTGAATGACAATTCAATTCAATCCCAACACTCACAGCGTCCAGTCCACCCACCCCGGGCCAGTAGTGCCTTTAGCTCCCTCGCATGTCGGTGCCACGCCCACAGCCCAGTTGCATTGAAAGTTGGAGCATTGCCACCTATAGCGACAGCCACAGTCAGATTCAAATTGAGATTAAGATGTACGCGATGGCAACTGAAGATGAGTTTTGAGATTAAGACTTGCGCTGCGTCCAAGTCTAGCGACTTCAGATAACGATCGCCATGGGGAAGGAGATGAAGAGATGATGATGCTGATCAAGATGATCGTGCTCGCGTTTGCGCACACATACATACAGAGACGTATGTAAATTATTGGGCTACTTGAGCCAATGGACGCTCTGTAATTGTATTATGCGTTGGCTCTCGTGCTGATCATCTACAAAGATATAAATGCAGAGAAGAGATTAAGACAGAAAGAGAAAGAGGCATAAACAGTGAGAGCGAGCCACAAAGAAAGGGAGGCAGAGACTGAGCGAGATAGTGGATGAGTATTATGAAAGCACGAAAGAAAGTTTATCTTTGGCGCACTGGAGCTTCAATACTCTTTCTTAGCTGATTTGTAAATAATCTTACTTATTTATTGATTTTTCAAATTGAGCAGCTGTTTTAGAGGATTACAATTGCTAAAGGCTTATATTAGTTCATAATCCTGTTGTTTGCAAGAGTGCAAGTCTCTCTAAGTCTATCTTTGATTTCGATTTTTATATAGTAAATTGCATGGATATTTATTAGGGATAAATATATAAAGGATATAAAGATATATAGTATATAAATATATATAAAATATAATATAAATATATAAAGTAAAATATATATACATATATATATATCCATAGTTGCTCATACATACTACTTGACCTTATATCCTTTCGAGCTTTCTTCAGCAAAATGTTTGATGGATGACTAAAATGTGGAAGGTTAACATGAAATACACCCACACACATACATAGTATAGGAACAGTGGTGCACTGTGGCCCATCGACTTAAGAAATATTACTTAACTATGTGCTATTACGAAAAGTTTTTATTTTGATATGTGTTGAGCTCAAAAGGGGCACCTTTAAATAGTTGAGAATTTTCATAAAATTTTGGCAATCTTTAAGTCGCCTCACTGTCCCTAAATCCGAGCAAATATAATTGTTTTCCAACCACTGTGTGCCCATACAAATTTTTGACGAACTTTGGCCGACAATTACATGGCCAGAAAAAAAAAGCGCTGGAGTTACGTTTTCGAGTGGGGCTGGCAAATATCTGGCCAGACAGATGGCTGATACCGATACCGCTGCCAGCCCGTGTGCGCCCCCCTCACCCCACCGCTGGACTACCTAGCGCGCACAGCCCGCTCAAATAACGCAGCTCCTGTTTCCGTCTTTGATTTTGGCCCCTAATCGAATTTGCTAGTTTCGTGTTCGTCAACAAATCCAACTACTTGTATACACTGTTGGCCCTACACATGTGTTTGTATATACATATATATATATATATATATATATATATATATATATATATATATATATATACCATCGCGATGTCTCCCATTGCAGCGCATCCATTTACAGCATGTGTGTGTGTGTGTGTGTGTGTTGTGTGTACAATGAAATATTTTTGCGCTATGCGCGTGGCACAATTGCTTATAAAATAAAAGAAAGAGCGTTCAGTTCTGTGGTCGTTCAGTGGTTGGGTGGGTCGATGGGTCGTCGGTGGCTTGACGGTAGGTTGCTCGACGGTTGCCCACTCAATAGCTGGGGGCTCTTTTCAATTAGCCCAGCCTGTCTCGTTGCCGCTGCCGCTGCTGCTGCCGCTACCGCTGCTGTCGCGAGCTTAATATGAATTTCATATATGCATACAAAGTGAATTTTTTTTTTCGTCGCTTGGATTTTTTCTCGTTTTTTTTTTTTATGTATTTCAGTTTAGTCGCATGGACTTTGGGTTGTATTTTAGTTTAGTTGCTGATGGCGAGTGGAGCGCGTAGATTTCGCATCATAACAAATTTCATGAAATCTTAAAGTGAGTTTTCGCGAGTGAGCCGTCAGTGAGTGTGTGTGCGTGCGTACGCGTGTATTTCTGTGGAATTCAAATTAATATTTCAAGTTCGAAAGCCGCTTATCATTATTAATCGCGTACTAATTATAATTGCTTTTGATAACACATAACAAGCTGTCATATAATACGCAAATGTGACAAGAAGGCGTGTGGAATTTTTTTTTTTTTGTTTCGTATTCGACAATCTTGCAATCTATATTAAATTATAAATTTGAAGTATTTTCAATTAGTGATGAGTGCAGAACAACAACAGAACTAACTAAAGCAACAGCTACTCATAAGTAAACAACAACAACAACAATAACAACAACAGCAGCAGCAACAACAATACACGTTTGTCTCAATTTCTTAGTAATTATTTGTTTGGTTTATTTTGTTTTTCTTGTTCTTTTTTTTCGCGCTTTGTTGTTGCTCAAAAGGCGTTTTTTTTTTTTTTTTTTTTTTTTTTTTTTTGTTTTGCTTTCCTTTGAATGCGATTTTGCGTTTTGTGTTTCGTTTCCGTTGCGTGTGTTGCCCAAACAATGGCACGAATGGCAGCGCTGCCGGCGTCGACGGCGACGCCAATGGGTGTCGCCATTGCCGCTATCGACACCGCAGGGTGCCGTCGCCGCCAGCGGCGAAATCGATACCAAAAGCCAACAATAAATGCAATGCGAATTGAGCTTGAGAAGAGTGCGAAAGAGAGAGAGAGATGGAGCGGGGGGAGGTGGCGAGAGCTAGCTTAAAAGAGCTGCGTATGTTAGGCGGCGTTAAACTCTGCTGGGTGGCGGCATGGCGTTTGGGGCGTTGGGGCGTGCACGATGAACTGTTGACATGTTTCAGCCTTTAGTTTTGTGGCTTATCAAATATGTCAACATTTTTATTTATGACTTGTTAATTGCAAACAGGCAAAAGAGTTGCCAATACGCAAATCAGACAATAGCCGGCAATAACAACAACAACAATGAACAGTTAGTGCATGCACAACAAGCAGACAATAAAGCGCGAAATTCCACAGACACACACACACACATGTCAATATATATATATATATATATATATCTGTGTGTCTGTTTGTTAATATATTTACTTGTATCCATGCCTGATAGATACAGCTCATTTGTGTTTTGCTCACTATTTGCTGATAAGCAACAGCAACGGCAACAGGAATGGGAAATCAGCACAATAGAATCGCGATTCGCAGCGTTTCGAATCACTTGTGTTAATGGATCTATTTATTTTAGTATCCGAGTGTACAAAGCTTAAGCGCAGCTGATAACAATACTTGGATATTAGATACGTATTATATGCCAAGTATAAATAATGTTAAAATATTTGCAACGTTTGCATATTTGCACTCATCTCTCGCCCTCTCTCTCTCTCTCTCTCACTCTCATTATCTCTCTCTCTTTCTCCTCTCCTGTCAGCTGTCATTTTTGCTCATTTTCATGGTCATGGAAACGGATTTCCACTTGTCATTAACCATGGTCACTTGGGCTTTTTGTTGTCTACTCACATCAGAGCATTGTTTTGGACATTCGTGCCTTACTTACATATATATATTCATTTACATACACATATATACATATATGTACTTAGCCCCAATTTGTATGAAAGCGAATTTCGATATTTCACTTTCAATTTATAGCAATATGTGAAATATTTATGTAGAAAGTAGATTTATTCAATGGCTGCTTTTGTCTATAAACATTTAATTCATGCGGCATAAAGTTGTTGTCAACTGAACACAATGAACATAATTGTTTCTTTTTTTTTTTAAATCTGAACCTACAAAATATATTTGTAATATAATGCAATATATAATATTTAAAATAAATATAATATTATTATATTTAAAATATATACATATAATATTTAATAATAAATAATAATACGAATAATATTTTTATGCTCTTAAATTAGTGTTTTTTTTAACCATTTTCATTAAATTGATGGATTTTGATAACGCAAACTTCAGTTATTTAAGTTTATCTTGATTATTGCATGAACTCCTCGCGTTCCTCTATATTTTGTAACTTCGTTCTTTAGGCATAAAAAGTGCTTAAGGAAAAATCCAAATTCCCCAAAATCAAAAAAAAAAATTTTATTGTATATTGAATTGCCCAAGCAATATTATTATAGTCTGTGGCATTTTTAAGACCTGAGTCTTAATGTCAAAATATGAATGATATATGGCCTAAAAGCTGAGTTGAAAAGTTAAAAAATTTAGCAATATCAAAAGAAGTCAACGCCTTTTTCATAAAACTTCTCTTCAAATTTATAAGACTTTATCATAATCAAAATATTTAGTAATTCTCTGTCTCTATATTGAGCTCTTAGCAAGATTAAGCCATATATATATTTACTTTCAAGTCAAGACGCCAATTTCCATGAAAAGCGGAATTGAAAATCTCATGCTAATCGCAATTTCCTGCTCAGACCTTAAATTTCTTCCTATATAATTCATGAAATATATATGTATGTATTTATAGAGCTCAGGCTATAGCGATAACCTTGACTATTTTTATATATAATATTTGAGTATATATAATATTTTTCGTAATTAATTTCTAGTAATTGCTGTATCAAAGTTCATCGATCTGTGGGCCCTGGTTGGCTCACGCAGCTGCAACAAATTGGTATCAGGATCGAAATAATTGGCAGAACGCGAGTGCAGAAATTAATTAGAAAACGGAAGAGTGGCATGAATTTAGCTTTTTCGCGCTAAGCGCCCGCCCAGCAGCAGCAGCAGCAGAAGCAGCTAGCTGTAAAGTTTGCAAGGTCAAAGTGTCTTATTACTGCTGACGTCCGTAAATCAATTTATGCTGCCACTCAAAGGTCAATCAGGAAGTTTCCATTAAGTTAAAGAAAAAGCAAAAGACGTCGAGAGGAGGCGGTGGCAATGGCAGTGGCAGTGGCAGTGGCAGTGGCACTTAATTACCAGCTGCACCTGTTGCCCGCTCCCCTCATGCTGTGGCAGGTGTAAGAGCGAAGGGCATCCATTTGCGTTGGTCGCCAACAAAGGCGGACGGCAGGCGATGAGCGGGGCGGGGCGGGGCGGTGCGTTGCGTTGCGTGTTGTGGTTGGGATCTGATAGGGAGTGAAGCACTAATAGAGCTCCATGCTCTGCTATTGACTCGATTGAACAGTTGCGCGCAAAAAGTTGCAAAAGCAAAATATTTGCATTGGCTGATGCTGCGCTTGGGCGGAAATTGATATCGCAGCGCTGCTTTGTTGTGCGCAACAGCAGGAAGCCGGCGAGTGCAGTCCTGGCCGGGCGGGCCGGGCCGGGCTCTCAGTCCATGCAGCATGTTATGCCAAGCAAATTGAGTTAAATCAAAGTTGCTCGACAGCAGCCGCAATCTAATTTAATCAAGTGTTGAGTGCATATACCAGGCTGACTGACGTGGCTGACTGACTGACTGACTGACTGACTGACTGACTGACTGACTGACTGACTGACTGACTGACTGAGTGCAACCCACACTCGCTGAGAGAACAATTGCAACTCGCTGCGTGCGGGGGAGAGCGTGGTGCGGGGTGCAGTTTGTTGGTTATGTCACGGTCATGGCCATTAGGCAACCTGACAAGCGAGCAGCTGCCAGCCATTAGCCACTGCTTGCATTGTGTCGATTGGCGCGTGTGCAGCCACAAAACAGCAGCTCCATAGTTGGCCCCCTAGCTGTGGCTGTAACTGTGGCGATGGCGGTGGCGGTGGCGGTGGCGGTGGCTGTGGCTGTGGCTGCTGCCCTTTCATATCCAGCGATCTCTAGCTGATCCGCTGCAGTCTGGATGCTCGCATGAAATTCTTGAACAAATACATTTGTTAATAAACAAACACAAATGAATAACAACAACTATGCGTTGGCGTTGGGCCATGGGCGGGCACTGTGGGGGCGTGACTCTGCCGTTGCTGTTTACGCAAATTGCGCAGCTTGCTCGTATTTGGCAACGGCTATGCTGTTATCGTCGTCGTGACCAGCGTAGCCAAACAGCTGACAACGTCCAATCGGATACAAAACGTTGACGTCGTTAACGTTGACTTTGCCTTTGACGTCGACGCCGACGGCGACGCTAACGGCACGCGCCAAAAAACATTTCTCAGCTCTCCAGTGCGACCTTATTTCGTATGACAATCAGGCAATCGCTGTTGCCACATATTTGAGCTGCTTGAAATAAATATATACATAAATGTATGCATAGGCTCTAGGGTTCAGTATGACGGAAAAAAAAAAAAATATAATTAAGCTTTTAATTGATTTTGTAACTACAAAGGACTGAAATAAAAAAATAAATATAAAAAAAATATATATATATAAAATATATCAAATTTATTTAAGATAAAATTAATAAATTAATTTTAAAACTGTGCATTACTGAAACAAATTATATAAAAAATGTAAAAAATATACAAATATATATAAATAAAAAAAAAAAAAATATATATATATATATATATAAAATATACAAAATATATAAAAAAAAATGTATATAAAGTAAAATTAATCAACTAATTTTTTAAAAACAAATTTTGTAAATACAAATTACTGAAATATTAAAAAAAAATATTTATATAAAAAATATTCATAAAAAATATATATATAAAAATATAAAAAATATATAAAGAATATATAAAAAATATTTAAAAATATAACATTAATATATGATCTAAAATTAATCAACTAATTAATGAAATATATAAAAAAATATATATATGATATAAAATAATATAATATAATCAAATATAAAAAAATAACAAAATAATATAACATAATATAATATAAAATATAGAATAAATTATATATATACATATATTTTTTTTATAGATTCGCCTAAGTTATTTATATAATTTAATTAATTGATTGGGCTTAAACGATTGCTCAACACATTTGGCCGAAAGTTTTGCCTGATTCAATGCCAATGGGCAATCGCCAATTGGTTTTGGTCTTTAGTTAATTGCAAGCAAGTTTGGCTAATTGATTTGCTTTTCTCTTCTACTTAAAGTGCCAATCAACCGCCAAATCTAACAGTATTAGCAAGCACAACACCGACCACGCCCACCGCGCGCCAGCACAAGTCGCAGGCGGCAGCCCTCAGCCAAGCACTGTACGCAGTGAATGCCAGCGGCGGCAACGGCGATAATAGCGACCTGATGATCCGACTGCGCGAGTCCATCAAGCAGAAGGAGGAGTTTCTCAAATCGCCGCTACCCTCTGGTGTGATGTCCGCCTCGGCGTCCGGCTCAAGCACCGCCAGCGCCAGCGCCACCGCCACCGCCACAGCCACCACCTCAACGTCCAGCTCCACGTCCAACGGCAACGCAGCGCAGTCATTGACACAAAAGCATCAGGCGGCGCAGCACTTTTTCCCATCGCACACGCCACCAGGAGGAGGCGTTAACGTTGTGCCGCGCGTGCGCCACCAAGTGCTGCTCAAGCAGCAACTGCAGCAGCAGCAGCATCACCACCACCACCAGCACCAGCAGCAGCAGCAACACCAAGTTGTGCTCGGCTACGACATGTACAATAGCTACACGAGCAGCAAGCTGGCGCCTCGGTCATTGGGCGCGATGCCGCCGCAGCCACGACAGGTGGCTGTTAGCGTTGCAAATAACAATGCCAAGTACGGCAATGAGTTAGACTACTTTGAGACGCTGCAAGAGACTGGCGTGACCAACAAGGTGTAAGTACTTGACTGCCGCTGAGCCGTCGAGCTCATCTAACAATATTTGTTTTCATTTATTTTTTCTCTCACTATTTTTTTTTGTTATTGGATCTCAGTTTCGAACGCAAACTCGTCTCGCACATGTCGAAGGGCTTTGATCCATTTAAGCCGCTATCAATCAATACGAGCGCCGCCTCCGAAGCGAGCAACGCCGCCTCAGTTGCGTTAGCTAAAAAGCAGGGCGTCCTCTACGAGTCACTGCAACAACATCCGCTGCACCAGATGCACGCCAAATACCAGCAGAGCGGCGGCAGCTCCGGCACCAGCGCCGTCGATGGCCAGAACAGCAGCCGCATGGAGCTGCACAAGGCGACGCTAGCGAACGCCACCTTTGAGCCCGTGCCGAGCAGTGAGTAGCCCTAGCCCATTAGTAGAATGCATCTAATTGCCTCTTCAATTGCAGAGTTCAACAGCGTTCCGGAGCACCAGCAGTCCACCAGTTCCTCGCATACGGTTGCCACTTTGGCGGACATAGCCGAGAGCAGCGGTAAGAAGAATTTGCAAAGTGGGTGAAATATGCGAAGTATTCGAAAGTGATTTAACTTAATCTTTGAGCAAGTGGAATGAACTTGGGACTCAAGAGATTTTTTTTTAATTTGTTGTGCTGTGGAGCTGCCCTGGCATCACCTCATGTTGAGCAGTGAATCCAGACTGAATCAGTCTCAACTGCTGTAGCTTCAGCTTGATTCATATTTTATTTTATTCTTCATTTATTATGTTTCAAATCAAAATAGATTAAAATTTATTTTAAAATTGATTTAAATTCATTTTAAAATAGATTTAAATTTATTTTTAAAAATATTTAAATTCATTTTTAAATAGACTTAAATTAATTATTATGTTTCAAATCAAAATATATTTAAATTTATTTCAAAATATTTTTAGATTTATTTTAATATAGATTTAAATTTATTTTGAAATTTATTTAAATTAATTTCAAAATATATTTTAGTTAATTTTAAAATATATTTAAATTTATTTTAAAATAGTTTTAAGTTCGTTTTAATATAGATTTCAACTTATTTTAAATATATTTTGAATTTAAGATAGATTTAAATTTATTTTAAAATTGATTTAAATTCATTTTTAAATAGATTTTAATTAATTATTATGTTTCAAATCAAAATATATTTAAATTTAATTTGAAATTGATTTTTAAAATAGTTTAAAGTTTATTTTAATATTGATTTTAACTTATCCTAAATATATTTAAATTGCACTTAAGATAGATTTAAATTTATTTTAAAATTGATTTAAATTTATTTTAAAATATATATAATTTTATTTTAAAAGGATTAAAATAGATTTAAATTTATTTTAAAAATTATTTAAATTTAATTTATATTTGTTTTATGGCTTGGCAATTTTAAAATGATTTTTAATTTAATTTTTATTTGCAGCCGCTGCCATTGCGGACACAGCGGCCGTGTCGGGTAATGTGGTGCGTCGGTACAAGCCGCTCTCGTCGAGCTCCTTTGATGAGGGCAAGCCAGTGCGTCGCATCTCATATCTGCGCGCCACCAACAACGAGACGGAATACCATGCAGAGCCCTCAGCGGATGCAGCTGCTGGCGGTGCGACAGCAGCGGCTGTTGTTGCGGCGGCAGCCGCGGCCGCTGCTGCGGCCTCCGTTGTTGATCCGCACAAGACAAAGGCATTGGTGGAGGAGCATCCGGATCCCACATACGATGTGATCGGCAACACCGGCGCCGGTCATGAGTTCATTGAGACACCCAACGGGCTGGAGGATGTGCGCCTGACCACACATCATGGCAATCGTCGTGCCTCCATCAGCAGCGACATGCGCAGCAGGTGAGTCGCCCAGTTCCGCTATGAGCTTAAGAGATAAGCTAACACTTACCGCTTCCCATGCACAGCATTCACATTGATGCCGAGCTGAATGGCAAGTATGTGCCCAACGAGCTGGAAGCCTTTGAAACGGAGATTGAGATCAAATCCTCCTGCATCAATGGCAAGGTATGCAAAGAGCAAGAGATTACCTAAGAGATCAATTAAATAATTTCTCTATTTTTGTAGCGCATGTCTGAGTATCGTTCATGGCGTCAGGTTAAACTGGAGATCAAAGGAGATCTTCTGCGCATTTACTCTGGACGCCATACCAAGTCGGAGCACAATGTAAGTGGAAGATCCATCGGACTCTTTGCTGTCAATACTATAATTTTCCATTATCTGGCAGGTGATAGAGCTTGATATTAGAAATTTTAAATTCTTTGACGAGTCGCTGGACAAAAAGAAGTACTTGATACGCATGCAGTCGAAGCCGAGCGCCAGCAGCGCCCATTTGGCCACATTGGGCAACGAGCTCAATTTGGATGATGCGCACGATAAGCTGACATCGTCGGGCAGCAGCAGCGCCGCTGAGCCGCAAACACCGGCAACGACGGCTCCATCCTACGGTCCCTACACCGAAATTCTGTTCAAGACCAAAAACAGCAACGAGATGAAGCGTCTCTTTGGCCTCTTGCAGTGGAAGGATAGTCTGAACTATGACGATATTGTAAGCTGCATTCCATTCCAAAAATCTATCGATTCTCATTAATTTTGTTGTAGGAGCAGCCAGCGGGCAAGCAGCTGGCGGAGCCACAGAAAACAGCAGCCACATCCAGTTATCTGGACGATGTGGCCGGCGCTGCGGACAGCTCACCGCTGAGCTCACACTCGAGCGGCGCACTGATGGAAGGACCTGTGGCCGCGATAATTGCTGCAGCTTCAGTTACCAATGACGCCATATCGCCCGTGATGAAGCTGCGCAAGCCCTCCTCCCACAAGAATATACCGGATAAGGATTTGGGCTCGCCCAAGTCGAAGAACTGGAAGGATTTACTCTTTCGGCGAGGTGGCGGCAGCGGCGGTGGCAGTGGCGGCGTATCCCATGCCGACTTGGCCTCGCCCTCGGGCTGTGGCAACAAGACAGGCGGCTCGATTGGGCTGCCCCTGCGCGCCTGTCCCATGTCCAAAAATAACGCATACGTGCCGCATCTGGTGGAGGTGTGCACGAATATTGTGGAAACCAAAGGTCTAAGCGTGGTCGGCATCTATCGCATACCCGGCAACAAAGCCGCCATCTCTGAGCTGTCCGAGCTGGTGAACACAAAAGAATTTCAATTCGAGAGCTGCGCCACCGACGTGCGATGGGAGGATGTCAATGTGGTCAGCAGTTTGCTGAAGCTGTTCATACGCAGCCTGCCGGACGCGCTGATGCCCGCCAGTTTTTACATCAACTTCATTGAGGCGGATAAGAAGACGGGCATGGAGCGTATTATGATGCTCAAGGATATTGTGGAGGTGTTGCCGCGTCATCCCTACGAAACGATGAAGCACCTGATAAGGCATCTCTGTCGCGTCAGTGACAACTGCGAGGTGAATCGCATGGAGCCCAAGAATCTGGCCATCATCTTTGGCCCCTCCATCATTCGCACACCGAACGACACACTGGAAACGGCCGTCAAGGACATGAAGCACCAGTGTCGCATTGTCGAGCTGCTTGTCACGCAGGTAGAGACTCTTGGCTTCTGTGGTAGCTTTAATTTCTTTAACTGTTTCCCCATCTCGCCTTCAGTACGAGTTTTTCTTTGAGGGCGGCAGCCTGCCCGACTTGGCGGACCTGAGTGGAGGCGCGGCCGCGCCGAGCCCAGCGCAGCCGCAGCAGACGCAGGAGGACCAGACGAGCATGCTGCTGCATAACTTGTCCAAGATCGAGCGCATCACCGAGCGCGAGACGCGCTCCTCGCGCTTCATTCCGCAGCTGCGTAGGCGCACCCATGGCAAACGCAGCGCCGTCAGCTCGGACACGTACTCGGGCGAAAGTGTTCTGGTAAGCGGCAGTAGCCAAGCGCAGCACAATTCCCACTGCACCACAACCACAACCACAACCACAAACACCAATACCACCACCACAAATACCATCACCATCACCACCAATACCAATACCACCACCATTCGCACCACCAACCAAAGACGATTGCAGCGCAAGGCTGTGCAAAGCATATGCGATTTTGGCCTAATCCTGCCCGCTGTTCACTTTCAGTCGCTGGACTACGCCAAGGTATCAGCGAGCAGCACGACCAGCACCAGCAGCAGCTCCACGCTGCACAGCAGCAAGACCAGCACCACCAGCAAGCTGCTCAGCTCGGCCATTGGCTCGTCCGCCTTCACCACATCCTCATCGTCGTCGAGCACCACAAAGGCCGCTGCGGCTGCTAACACCAAGAAGCGCAGCACCGGCGGTGGCTTCCTCTCCAGCGCCAGTTCGCGCAGCGGTCAGACGCGCAAGGCCAGCCTCGACGAGAAGGACTTGGCCAGCGTCGACTCGACCGGCAGCATTGGCAAGCATGAGCAGCAGCAGCGCAGCAGCGTCGACATTTCCATACAGCTCACCGACGACGACTCGAGCAGCCGGCTCAGTGATACGGGTAAGTGCGCGCTCTACGCCAGTACAGCAGAGTCACTAACCTGCCGCTGTCGCTGTCACTGTCACAGGTTCCATGTCGCTGACCACCATCACGGACACATTGGACAGCAAACTGCGCAATTTGCGCAGCGGCTCCGAGTCGAATGATGAGAACGGTTCGCCAGAGTTTCCAAAAAATCGACGGCATACGCTCGGCCAGCCGTTGCACTTGCACTCCGAGAACATTCCGTATGCGGACGAGTCGCCGGAGCGACTGTTCCACAACTTTTGCGCACTGGACGCGCCGCACTCGCTGCTGCTGAGCCGCTCGTGCACGGCCACCAACAGCCTGGGCGAGACCAAAGACGACAAGCATCTGCAGTTGATGCTGAAGCCGACGGTGGCGCCGCTGCCGGCCAGCCTGCTGAAGGCCGCCCATAAGCTGCAGCATTCGGCCACGGCGCCCATACATCAGGGCAGCTCTACGGCGCCGGCTAGTGGCGCCGCCACGCCCACCGCCGGCACTGGCTCCAGCAGCGCCTCCACACCGCTGGCTGGCACGCCCAGTTCCCAGACGGCCGGCTCAGTGCAACGCAACTCGTATGGAAGCAAGAACTTGCGGTTCAGCAGCTCGCTGGCCTACGAGCGGGGCGCTGGCGGCGCCGGCTCCGAGGATGACTCGGAGGGCTCCACCACCAGTGACCCGAAGGAGAAGCTGCTCATGGCGGCGCCCTCGCCGTCGTTTTTTCTCGAGCGCTACAATAAAAAGCGGCGCGATCATCGACTCTTTCGCAGCGCCAGCTTCAACTGTCGCAACTACTCGACGCGACACATGAGCAGCAGCAACTCGAGCACGGTGGCGGCTGCAGCGGCCGCCGCCTGCTGTTCGCCCACATCGTCGTCGTCGTCGTGGGCGCACGCCGCTGCCGCGCTGACCAAGGACGAAAAGACTGACATGAATCTGACCAAGAAGCGGCAGATACAAAACAAACAGAATCGCTCAATCAAGCGGCGTCACACGGTGGGCGGACCGCACGACTATGCGGCCAATAGCGGTGGCGGTGCGGCCGCCGGTGGCGCTGGTGCGTGTGCCGGCGGCGCTGGCTGTGGCGGCACCTCGCGTCATGACCTGACGGCCATCAACTACAACCATCACAATCGCCATCACAAGCAGCAGCTGCTCAAGTTGGGCAGCGCCGCAGCTGGCGCAAACGGCGCTGCGGCTGCCGAGACGACAACCACAACAACAACAACCACGACAGTTTTGCGCAGATTGGGCGCTGCGCCGACCAGCGCCAGTGCCAGTGCCAGCGTCAGTGGCGTCACAGACACCAATGTCGCCCTGCCTGTGTCCGGCGCCAGCTCCAGCAGCAACAACAACAACAACAACAACAATTCGCCACTGAGCGACGGCAGCAATGGAAACAGCACAGCCAGCGGCGGCGGCGGCGGCGGCGGCGGCGGAGGCGTTGGTGGCGTCGGCAGTCCAAGCAGCAACAGCAGCTCGGCAAGCCACAGCAGCAGCAGCGGCGGCGGTGCCGGCGGCGGCGGTACCACAGCTAGCGGAGATCAAGTGCTGGAGGTGGGCATACGCATCAAGAACATTAACAGGGCTCGCTTCTAAAAACGCATGCGGCAGCAGGTGAGTCTCGCAGTGCAGTAAATGCCAGGATTCTCCCATTAACTTCAGCTGATCCTTGCTTGCAGATAAAAAGGAAAAAGCAACTCGAATGTGCGAGGGAATACATATTGGAAAGGATTAGTATTACAAACGAAGTATATAAAGCACACGGGGAAAGTATTTCAAGCAAAAGGCAAATCCCGCCCCCAGCCCCCAGCCCCCAAACGCACACACAAACACACACCGAGGGAACAATGGAAAAGCAAAAGTAATAAAAGCGATAGAGGGAGAGAGAGATATATATTTATATATATATATATAACTATTTTGTAAAACATTTACAATAGTTCGGAATATGCTTAACCCATATACACATACAAACGAAGATATATTTGTAAAATAATCACACACACACACAGAGAGACACACACGGACACAATCAGACTTACAAACAATTTACGTTCGTAGCTTGGGCAACATTTGATAGCCATATATATAAAAAAAAAAACATAGTTCATACATACATACATATATATATGAATATCTATTTGTGTGTGTATATATATATTATATTATATATACATTTAAACGTAACCAAACAATGTCGCCTGTCTGTAACTTAGAGTGAGAGATAAATAGGGAGGCAGATAGAGAGAGAGAGAGAGTTCGGGCAGCTGCTTTGTGTATGATGTGCAACGTATTTGAACGGTTATGTATGTAGCTCTGTACCTGTACCTGTACATACCTATGGATAGATTCTAGTGCGTAGTTGCAACACTTTTAGGTGCCTTAATTGCTTTGCTTTAAAATTTGTCAGTGACATGATTTAGGGAACGCTGCCCACATCGGTGCTCGCGCGCTTGGTGATAGGCAGAAAGCATATATATATGTATATATATATGTGCGTTGGGTGCTCGCGTGTCATTAGTTTAAGAGTCGACCATGTTTTGGAATTATGTTAACCGTTGTTGGTTAAGTCCAACATCACGTGGACCTAACTGAGCTGGGCTCAAGGCAGCTGCTTGTGCAGCATGGCGCTAGTTACTGGCAGGCGACAAGAAGCAGGTGCACATCAGCTAAATACGCTACAATGTCAACAATTCGTTCAAATATTAATATCCTTCGGCAAATAAAATACTAATGTCATATATGTATATGTGTATTTAGCAGTTAAACAATATGCAGCAATAAGTAAGGATGAATGAAAGATCTATGAAAGGGCAAGAATGCATAAATGTATTTATGATAATCGACACACACACACACATGCACACACACACAAACACACATGCACACACACACACTTGCATACCTAATATACCTATATGAAACATAATATATACACATATAAATGTATATTTATTTTTTGTATTATTTTCAGTTGAATTCAACAAAAACACAAAATATATACATGCAAATATAATCATTAAGTACATAGCCTAGAGTTGTATGTAGTTTTATATATACACACACGCACACACACATGCACATATGTGCATATATTTATGTATGCATATATACATATATATATATATTTACATATAAATATATCCATATTGTATAGATTTTCTTTTTTTTTTTTGTATATATTAATCTTTATTTTTTTGCCTGATTTGATCTTGTTTTATTCTGATCTTTAATAAATTTTTTTTTTCATTTCCTAAATATATTAAATTCATTTATATATATTTTATATATATATATATATATTTTTTTTTTTGTAACTCTATCTTTATTTATACATAATATGTTTTGTTATCGCAAAAACTGAAAGAAAAAAAATTGTTGCAAAATGTTAGAAATCCAAGCGCGTAACGTTGCTATATATATTATATTATATTATATATTATTAATATTTTTATTAGTTCTAGGTAGTTATTTTTAAAATTGTATTTTTTTTTAAATAAATGTGAACTTATAAAAGCTACAATGACGACACAATAAAAAAAATAAGAGTACTTATAAAACGAATAACTTTTTTTAATTAATTTAAAAATCGGGCCATAATTAAATATAAAAAAATGCTCGCCAAGAAGAAGCTAGAATTGTTAATCATAAATTTGGTTTAATTTGTTTTTCATATAATTTTCAGATGCAAAATGTTTATATTATATGATATGCTATACCATTATCTGATTTTTGCTTGACAAATTGAAATAAATTAAATATTCAAACAGTTGGAACCAGCACTGCTTCTGACTAGTTGCAAATCAAATTTAATTTTATATTAAGCAGCATTTATTGTTAAAGGAAAATCCTGAAGCTTAACGAACTAAATATGAAAATACGAAAATTATGGCTCGCACTTAAGACTGCTTCGAGGACAGGTACAGGTGGAAGATCTGTTTGGTTTTCTTCATATAAATATATTTTGAATCTTCACAATGCTTAACAGCTGCTAGCCTACACAGATATATACAAGCATAAGACTACATAAAATTGACAATTGCTTATGATAGTAAGTGTTTTTTGTTTAAAGCTTGGCCTGCGGTCCAGTGCCCGAAATTTTGTAGACGAACGCGTGGGCCGCATCGTAGTGCGGATTGCAGCTATGCCGGACACGCTTCAGCCAGGCGCGTATCTTGGGATACTTAATGCGCACATCGTAGTCGGCCATGCCTATGGGTGCGGGCGGGACACAAAGGTCGCATGAGAAAATCTAATCAGTGTGAGACTGTGAGACTTACGCGTTTGTTCAATTTCACAGGCGGCAAAAATGTCGGCAACCGTGAGCGTTGAGCCGGTTAGGTATTCGCTCTTGGCCAGCCACACCTCCTCGATGATGTCCAGATTGCGCTCCATGTGCATGCGCAGCTTCTCAATTTTGTCCTCACTGGGCGAACGGCCCGTCAGCAGCGGATCCAGCCAGATGGTACGAAAGTACATGGCGCAGGTAACGCGCAGCGTAATATGCTGCCACTCCAGGAACTCGTCAACGCGCGCCTGCTTCACAAAATACTTGGGATAGAGTATCTCCGGTATCTCGCCCTTGGCGCTGAGGTAACGCAATATGGCCACGCTCTCCGCCAGCTTATAGCCATTATCGTTGATGCAGGGCACACGCTGAAAGCGATTTATATTCAACTTGAACTCATCGGTCAGATGTTCGCCTGAGGTGGAAGAAGTACACGGGTTATGTATATATATATATATATATATATATATATGTGGAAATAGATAAATAGGTTTATCTATCGATCATTCTCACCATTGCGTAGCGCCACAACGCAGTCCTCGAACTGCATTCCACTCAAGCGAAATATGATGAAGAGCGCCCGGGAGGGCTGCGACATCAGATCGTAATAGAACTTCAGCGACGACATCGTCTTACTCTTCTTCTTCTTCGTGACCTTTCGTTGAACCACTGGAAATATTTGCCATGCAAAGGGAAACGAAATTAAACTCAATCTTAACATTTAAACGCCTCAACGCCCCACCTTTGGTCTTAGCCGGTGCAAAGATCACTTCGATCACTCGGATCCAATAGCAACACAAAAGATTAGGCCACAATGAGCGAGCGACAAATCACAACCAGCTCGCTGCAATCTCAATGGGTTACTGAACGCATGCGAGAGAGAGCGACTAAACGAAAGCTTTTGCGCCAAAGCTCTGAGCGCGCTTATCGTGCAGCTTTTAAGTGGCCCCGTTACGACGCCAACTGCGACTAAAGCAGAGATATTCGCTCGCTTTTAAATTCTGTGCGATAAAAAATTTACTATTTTTGCATAAGTGTTTATACAGTTTTAGTTCAAGTTAAAGAGTGAAGCTTCCTGTGCTGCTCGAACAGCTGGCATAATAAAACTGTTTTCCTCTAGCTACGAATTTTGTAAAAAATGGGAAATTAAATAGGAATCGTTGCTCAGGTGTAATTCAATTCATATTAATATATATTACTTTACTTTAATCCGTAGTTTTCTCTGCTAAAACGAATACATAAATAGAATTTCAATATATATAGCTTTGCTCTTTGCTATAGTTTGAAATGGGTATTTAAATGAATTTTAAACCTATTGAAAATGGGATTTTTGTCCGTCCGTCCGACCGTCTCGCGTTCGCATGACCGCAACGATCTTGTGAACGACTAAAGGTAAAGACTTAAATTGTTCACTCGCGTAAGCCCTACGCAGAGCGAGTTTATCTTTTTTTTTATAGCTCATCTTATTTCCTGAGTGATAAAAATATGGTAGGTATATAAGCTGGAAGGGTTCAGATTATCTATTATTAGTCGAGCCGTCACAACTAGAGTCTTATTAGTTCTTCTATTTCGTTTACTTCCACTGACTGACTGACTGTAAAAGATATGAGATATAAATTATCTATCTCAGCTGATTTGCTTTATGTAAAAAGTAATAAAGTTTTCAACAAGCTCAAACACATGCAGCTCAGCTATATCTTATAGATATTTATCTATTGCTTATCTAAATCAAGCTTAAGTGAAAAATGTTTCATTGTATTTTGAAAAACTTACGTCTATAGTTGATGTGTATCATGTTGGGCGTATCCTGTCCATTGCAGAGACCCACTAGGCTGTCCAAGTGCGATGACATGTTATGCACGGACTAAGACTGCGCTTTGACTCGTTTGCTGTGGCACAATTTTCTATATATACACAAATGCATAAACAGAGAGAGAGAGAGAGAGAGCGAGAAAGAGCCCCAATGATCTTCGACAAATAAAGAAAAGTTAACCCCTTTGTATGGCTAGCTAACCGGGAGCCAAGATAACGACGTTAATAATTGGCAACCATATCAATAGCATAATATGAATGTGCAGATAGAGATTACCCTGGCGTGGATAATCTAATAGATTTCCATATCTCAACTCTCTTTTATAGCTCTTGAAAACGATTCGAATGTGGAGGTCATTTATTTTGGATAGAAATCGAGATAAGCTCAGAGAGTTATGATATAAAAGAGAAAGTAATGCTGGCTGAGCAGGTAACTTCCTCATGGAGCAAACAACTAAAATTAATATATAACTGATTTGGCAATCGTCATCTGGCTACAGGGTATATTCGCATCATGCAGTTCACCAGACTCTTCAAGCTCTCTATTGACAATTGCATTGTTTGCTCTATTGTGTGTCAAGTAGCTATGGTCAGGTTGTAAGTACCTCAAATTGAGTTGCTCTACATAACTGATAGATATAGATATAGATATAGATATAGATATAGATATAGATATAGATATAGATATAGATATAGATATAGATATAGATATAGATATAGATATAGATATAGATATAGATATAGATATAGATATAGATATAGATATAGATATAGATATAGATATAGATATAGATATAGATATAGATATAGATATAGATATAGATATAGATATAGATATAGATATAGATATAGATATAGATATAGATATAGATATAGATATAGATATAGATATAGATATAGATATAGATATAGATATAGATATAGATATAGATATAGATATAGATATAGATATAGATATAGATATAGATATAGATATAGATATAGATATAGATATAGATATAGATATAGATATAGATATAGATATAGATATAGATATAGATATAGATATAGATATAGATATAGATATAGATATAGATATAGATATAGATATAGATATAGATATAGATATAGATATAGATATAGATATAGATATAGATATAGATATAGATATAGATATAGATATAGATATAGATATAGATATAGATATAGATATAGATATATTCAATAAAACAGTGATTATTGGTGTACACTTTTTATTTGTGAAAGAAATTTCGAAATACATATGCAACATATAGTATATTGTACAGACTTAGTAATAGGTATACATATATATATTTATATATATAGGTGAGCGGGTCAATCGAAATTTATAAAATGTCGAAGCGATACCGCAAATAGGTAAACTTTGATAGGTCAACAATCGATGATATTAAGTTGATAAAACTTGATTTTGATTTTTGAATTTTGAATTTGAATATAGATTTCAGCAAGCACATTTACGGTATCATGACCTGATTTCGATTTCAGACGGGTATACACATAGAACTTTCAAAAGTTTTCGACTTATTATTAAATGATTGATTTTTTTTAATTTTTTTTTTTTTTTTGCGGGGAAGTTCAGGTTGGTGTACAGATACATACATACATAATTATTGAATCTGATTAGAATATTTCTTTTCTTTTTTACATACAGACATATACATTTGTACACATATAGTATGTTATATATATATATAATTAGATATATAATTTGTTTTTAAATGGTTTTTAAATATATATTCATATAACTCTTTTCTATATAGTTTTGATATTTGATTTATTTTAATTGCACTCTAATTCACTACATTCATTAAATAATTGTTCGTTTTAGAGATAGTTTCAAATTGGATTTAAAAAAAAAATATTTTCTTTCGTTTTTTTATATTTTTATCATTATCTACGATATTCGATTTGAAATGCTGATTTCTTTTGATACAGTTCAGATCAGAGTTACTTAAAAGTCTTAACATTTTCGGCCCCTTTCTTGATCCAACGGAGATATGGGTATATAGCTTTACCAAACATTTACATCAAATATTTATATAATAACAGTCACAGTTACAGTTTACAGTTAGAGTTAAAGTTGTTCGGGTTACATCTAAGCGCGCGCATACTTATAGTATCTATGGGGCACCTTGGTACCTTGTGGGAGAATCTTCGGGTTTGGCAAAACATGCATAGATTAAGCATCTACAACTACTATGTAAATAAATAAATAAATAAATATATATATATATATATATATATATATATATATATATATATATATATATATATATATTTATTTATTTATATTATATATTTGGTTATTTATCGAGCAATTTCGTATCTATTTATTCTCAATAATCATCTGCAGCTGCAGAACCAAACTGCGCGCCAACTGCAGCACGGCCTGGGCGTTGTGACGTTCGGCCATTTCTAAAAGGCATTATTTAGTATATAACTCTTGATTTCTATGAACTCCACATTGAACTTACCATTGAAGAACTTGATGACATCTGTGAAGTCCATGCTGTTGGACAAGATAATGTCGCGATAGGTTTCGAGCAGCGCCAGCGCCAGGAAGAGCACAAAATGCCCGGAGGCAATGTGCTTGGCCGCCCAGATGACCTCCCAGGTGGCAAAGACATCGTCATAGATGAGCTCGCGCTTAAAGTCCAAGAGGAACCAGCGGTAGCAGAAGTAGAAGTGCGTATAGTCCCCATTCGAGTCCATTAGGTCGTACATCTCCGAGTCCAGTATTTGTATGAGCGAGCTTAAAGAGAGAAAGAGACAGCAATGATGATGATAAGAGACAGACAGAGAGTGGGGAGCATGGATATAGAGATAGATACCGCATATTGGCAAAGTGCATGTCCATGGCACCGCCGCTGGGAAAGTTCTCGATCATGCGCTCCATGAGCTTGCAGAAGCAGCTGTAGCTGAGCGACTCGTCATCGAAGATGACCAGCAGTGGAGCGACGAGGTCGCACATGCCCTGCATGTAGCCCACATCCAGATGCTCCCACACATACGTCGATATCACATTGCGCAGCTTGTCCAGATTCTCGCTGGCAAAGTACCAATAGTTGCGATCGCAGCGCTGCACATCCTTCTCGATCCGATGCAGATTTAGACCAAACTGTTCCAGCAGCTCGCTCTGTCCATGAATAAATTAAATGGAATCGAGTGGAGAGAGTTAAGTAAAGTCGTGTGAGAACTTACGCTGTAGACGCCGCCATTGGAGCTGGCTGGTGAGGCGCAGGCTGACTTGGGCTGCTGCAGTGCATCCAGATTGGGCGCACTGCTGCCAGCTGCTTCCAATTGCTCGCTGAGCGGCGGCATCTGGCCGCTGCTGCCAGACTTGGGACTGCGCTCCCAGTTGCCAATGTCGACGGAAGCATTCGTAATGATCACAGCGGCTGCCTGCTGTGGCTTGGGGACCTCTTCGTCGTCGGGCAGCTGCGACTGCAGATCATCGGCGCTGAGATACTCGGGACTGAGCACGCTGCGCGTTTCGCCCGGCTGTGGAGCACCGCCAACGGTCTCATACGACGATGTCGTCGAGGTCGTCGAGCAGCTCGGCTCCTTGTCAATTGATTTGGCTGCGCTCGGTTTCTCCGCTGTCACTTGTCGTTTATCCTCGTGCTGTTGTTTCTTTTTGATGTCATCCTGCTCCTGCTCCTGCTCCTGCTCCTGCTCCTGCTCCTGCTCGGGCTCCTCATCCTCGTCGAGATCATCGAGGCCCTCGTCCACATGGCCAGAATCGGTGCTGGTTTTCATGGCTCGGGGTATGGGCTTCACGCTGAGATGCGTGGCGCTGACGCTGGCCGCCTCCTGGTGCAGCTGCTGCCGCTGCTCGTCATCAAACTCAAGATCACCCGGATCGGATATATCCGAAATGTCCTCGAACACCTCGTTCTCCAGCTCGCCCCCGGCGTCTAGATCAGCGGCGCGCACCGTACGCTCGTTGCCGCTATTGCTGCCCGAGCTGAGCTTGGCCACCGCCCGGGCCGTCTTCTCCTTTTCGCGCTGCTGGACAATGGCGTCCACGGCCAGCCACTCGCTCATCGTCGTCTCATAGTAATGCTTGCACGTCTCGTCCTGTTTGATGCGCTCCTCCTCGGTGGTGCCGAAGGCATAGTGCCCCAGCAGGTAGGGCCACACCTCCTTGCGCAGCTCCGGCTTCACGCCGCCAAAATAGATCAGGCGATAGAATTCGGTGGAATCCTGCAGCATGCCATCCGCATTGAGCAGCTGCCAGCGCTCCTTGGTCAGGCCCTCCTCATCGGCTTTCACTGTTTTGAGAAGAGTGGAAGCTTAGCTATAAATAAATAAATGGCTCTCGCATACTCACTCTCCGGCGTGATGCGTCCGTGAACCAGGCCCGACAGGTGCGTCCGCACGGTCGATAGATGGCGACAGTAGGCCAGCCAGCCATAGAAGGCGCGCGAGATGATCTGGCGACGCATCGTGGAGCAGACCATCTCGATGCTGGCGTTCTGATTGTGCTGCTGCAGCAGCGGCGACTCCAGTGGATACTGATCGATCGATAGGCTCTTGTTGGAGCAGTCGCTGCTGCCGGTTGTGGAGCAGCTGCTCAACTGAGCGCGCCTTGGCGTGCTGCGCACAAAGTCCAGTATGGAATGCGTTGCAGCTGACCGGGATTAATTCAACTAATTAAGAAGGAAAAGAGACGAGTTCAAGCGGACTACGAACCAAACTCCTCGTGGCGGCTCTTGCTGACAATGCGAAAGACATAGTCGATGGGCGTCTCATCGACGGACTCCATGACCGATGGCAAAATGCGTCGGCGCATGCTCTTGGGCCACAGAAACATTTTGCCGATGCCGCGCTGTGACCAGAGCGGCGGATCGAGCTGGCCATGGGGCAGCAGACCCGTCTCCAGGCAGCTGAGAAACTGTTGCATGTGCCCGCCCTCCGGGAAGTGTATGGGCGGACGCTGGACGCCGTCCTGGCCAACCAGAATGACGGTGCCGCCGCTGTCCTCGCCGCGACTCTGGTGACAGTGCACATAGACGATCTCGTCCACATTGATGTTGAGCGCGTAGGCCCAGTAGGTCTCCTTGTCGATGTCCTCCTCCTCGGTGTCGTTGTAGCCGTTCATCAGCTGATTTGGTGTCCATTTGATGGTCAACGTTTGGATGTGCTGATGCAGGCTCAAATAGCCTGGCATCAGCTCGGACACGTCCTTCGGCTGGACATGCACATTGTTCTTGCCATAGAGCAGCGTGGCCTTGGCATTCTGATGCAATGACTCCACATAATCCTTGGCCACGGTGGCGGAAGCGATCGACTTGAACGAACAGCTGCTGGCATCATCCGAGCTGGTGTTCAAGCTGCGCTTGAAGTTAATAATCGCCGGACGCGAGCACGTGGACGACGAGCGACGGCAGCTAATCCTATGGCGTTGCAGCTGAGGAGAAATTGATTGAAATTCAGCAAAAGCTTTAACGTGAGTTGTGAACATGGATCTGTACCAGCTCATCGGCATGTGGATCGGTCCAATAGTGATCGGCTGTCTTGGCACGCGTAAAATCTAGGGCACAGGGACCCACCAGCAGCGAGCTGAGTATGGAGCCATAGTCGGGGTCGGCGACCAGTGAGTCACGATCGTAATAGCTCTGAGCATTGCTCACCAGATACTCAATGATCTTGGTCAAGCGTTTCTCATACAAGGCCAGGCGTATCCATAGATATCTGAAAGAGAGATGGAGATGGATATGAAGAGAGAGGAAGTGGGAGTGGGTGAGTGGGAGCCACTGTTACTCACTTCATGGTGACCAAAGACATGCTGTTGCTGGCGCTGACCGAGACGGATGCCGTCACCGAGGCAGACGTGGAGCCGGCTGCAGTTGATGTCGCTGCATTGTTCGTGGACATGGAGTTGCTGCTGCTCTTCTTGAGCATCGGCGGACGATTGAAGCTGTCGCTGCTCGAGGACGAGCGCTTGTTGGGATCGCTGGCCTCAATGTCTTGCACCAGCTTGCTGATGTGCTCCGCCTCGGCACAGGTTTTGGCTATCTTGTGCAGCAAGGCTGTCGTTGACGAGGTCTTGAACAGCCCGAGAGCACGACGTCGCAGTCCCTGGCTGAGGCAGGCCTCGACGGCGGCGCAGAGCGATGTCACCGAGCTGCTATCCTCATGCACGTACTTCTTGGTGACAGCCTCCTCCATTAGCTGTTTGACCTCCTTCTTAACGCTCGCAATGAGCCGCTCCTTAAAGTCCATGCCATCTGTAAATGCCAGCAGGATAACAGCAGAGTCAACATTAACGTTCGACGACCAACACTGCAAGCCACGCGAATCTCATAAAAGTAAACCCCGTGGGGCCTTAAAGTGAAATCACAGCCATGACGGTCGACCGACCCATCGACCAACCGCCCGACCAGCTCCTCTGAAGTCCGTTGTCGCTTTGAAACTCAATATGCTCAACATGTGTCGACAGCGCTGCGGCAATGGCCGGGGAACGTCACCCACAGCACACGACATTAAATTAATACGGACGACCCGTGTGCCCAGCCGCTGGGCAGACTACGGCCACACCTTACTAACGCCATGCCCTCGCCGGGCATCCATCCAATGGCCGGCAAATGCTAATGGCATTTGCACTCAAAATTCATGATGACTTCCGGCCACGTATAATTTAATTTTCATTAATTGCTTTCTATATTCCTTCCCATACACCCATACCCACCCCCACTCACACGCCCACTCTCACGCCCACACCCACAGCAGCAAATGCAAATGCCAAACCAATCTGTTGAGACCTACTCAAAGTCATTGCGCATGCAGTTGGCTCTAGCAAAGGCCAAAGTTTATTAGTTGCAGAAAAGCAATTCCCAAATATGACAGAACATTTTTTCAAATTAGAGGAAACAAGTTGAAGTTTCACTAATTAGCGGAAAGTGTCGCGTGTGTTAGCGGAATTAACTAACTATGCTAATTAGTGAATAATTTACCTTGCCAGATACTAAATCTAGGTGGGTGCGTATAACTGCGCATATTGTGAACTACTTGAAATTTAAATTCCTTTAACTTGCATGCAAATTAGTAAATAAAAAATCAGAGCAAATTTAATAAATTTAGTAATAAATGTTAGTAAGATGTGAATATATAAATAAATAAAAAACAAAGAAAAAAAATATATATAATATACATATATATATAACATTATATATATATATAACATTATATATATATAAATTAGACTACAAAATGAAATATTATTTATTTTGAATTATTAAATATGTTGACTTTTCTAAAGGTTCTCAAAATGCTGCACTTAAATATGCATTAGAGTAATTATAGCAATGTAATAATTTTATAATTCACATTTGAGTTTATTTAACAAGACAAATTTGTTTCTAAAATCAGATTCTGATTTAGCATGTCAAGGCCTAATTATCATATATATATCATATTCCTGAGTAGCTAATATTGTTGGACTGTGTAATTCATTCATTAAATCTAGTTTCAAAAATCAGGAAAAAAATTGTCTAGTAAAATTTTGTACATATTTCATTTATCTGTCTCTGTCTAGCATTTAAGCAGAAGAAATTGTTGAAGCTCACATAAGATTTGTGTTCTTAGCATAATTATAAGAGACATAAAATGATTAACATTCACCCAATCGATCTCTTAATTTAATCCTCTATAAACACAATCTACAAATTTATTTTTTTTTTTTTTCATTTAAGTATTTAAAATTTAAAATAATAATAAGCAAATCAAACTGTTTTTTTAAATAAAATGATACATTTCAATTTTAGTATACTTATACAGAAAAAAAATATATTCAGATCATTTCTATTAATTTCTGGCCGTCAAAAGAGGCTGAAAGCTGTCAGCCAGGTGCCGCAGCTAAGGTAAAGAGCGCACACAAAACATTTATAATATCTTTTCTTGCTTGCCAGCTGTAAATGCTGGGCTTAATGAATTATGCCCGCAGCATGAATGCTAAATGAAAGCTCGCATTGCTTGAGCAAAAATCGGAGGCGACACAAATGTGGCACGAAGCAGTTGCGTGGCGAGTCGCTGATTAAATCGTTGCATATATTTACAAAAGGATTTTTCCCACAATGCTTGCAACGAAGGGCGGGCGGCAGCTGCCGCCACGTCCAGCCACGTTAAGGCCGTGTCTGGGCCCAACGTGTGCTGGGTCACAGCTGTTTTGTCGCCAAATGTGGGCGCAGACACAGCTGGGCGCTGCGGCTTTTATGTATGCCGGTCTGGCGACAATACGCCGTCTGGCAGGCAACGGCCAGCAGACAGGAGGACCAGCACGACCAACACGGCCAAAATGGCCAACATGGCCAACATGGCCAGCATGGGCCAAATGCTGAAATGAAATGCGTACACGGCTGCCACGAGTACAACATGCCGCTAACTGGCTGGCGTCATACGCCATAAAAGAACCGACGAACCGACGAGGGTGTGAGCACTGCGGATGTGGTGGGGTCAGGGAGATGGTAGCTTAATTGCTGCTCTTTTGTTACGCCATCCACATTTGCAACATTTTTCCATTGTACTTAATTAGTATTTAAGTGTTATATACAGCGGCCAGCGGCAACAGCAACAGGAACTCAAACTGACAACGGCTCCGTGGTATAAACTTTTAATAAAGTAATTTTTATTAAAAGGAAGACATAACACACATACACACACACAGGCAGACAGACAGACTGGCAGACAGGCAGATTGACATAAAATGTTGAAGAAATGTAAACACGAGGGCAAAGATCAACTTTGGCTACAGTTGGCAGCGCCTCTATTTGCTTTACCCTTAAAAATATCAGAGAGTTTTCAATTAGTCGAGCATTATGTATATGTATAATATATCATATATCATATATCATATATCATATATCATATATCATATATCATATATCATATATCATATATCATATATCATATATCATATATCATATATCATATATCATATATCATATATCATATATCATATATCATATATCATATATCATATATCATATATCATATATCATATATCATATACATCTGATATTATTATCATCTAAATATCATCTATCATCTAACATCTATCATTTATCATCTATCATCTATCATCTATCATATGTCATATATCGTCATATATCATATATCGTCATATGTCATATGTCGTCATTTATATATGATATTATTGTCATCTAAATATCTCTAATATATCTTACATCATATGACATATGACAACACATGACATATGACGATTTATGACATATGATAGATGATAGATGATATTTAGATGATAATAATATCAGATGTAGATGACGACATATGATATATGATATATGATATATGATATATGATATATGATATATGTCATATGACGACATATGGCATATGACGACATATTACATATGACGACATATGACATATCATATGATATATGACATATGACATATGAGAGAGAGAGAGTATTCAGTTTTCGTCATATTACAGTTCTGCTTTTGCATTCGTGATTTTTACATGATTTTCATTTACTGCGCTTGCTTTCTTATTTGTTTACTTGGCCGCTGTTTGCACATGAAATGAGTGTAAATAACACATAGTTAATTGTCGGGTAGCTGAATGTCATGTGCACATCTTATTCTTGGTTGTTGTTGTTGTTTTTATGCTGGCACTAACATTGGCGGCAAATAGAGCGTGCCGTAACGCATTGCTCTGGGATGAAAAAAATTAAGTGCGTTGCCAAAGACCAAGGCCAAGACTAGCATCTGTCCAGGGACCAATGCCCATGGGCCATACGCGGCGTATATGTTATATGGCCAACTTAAGTTACAGGCAAAAGTTCTTAAAGTGCGTAGCCAGTGCTGACGGCAGGTGCTTAAGCCTAAAATCTGTGCACTTCGTCTGAAAGTCGAGGCGTATATCAATTTACTTCAGCTCTATCGTAAATTCATTAGGCCATGGCATAAAATGGCAAATTAATGGCTCAAATGGCTCAACCGCATTTCAGATCCTGGGGGCAAAGCAATTTAATTGCCGCACGAACACGAAACGCGCCAAAATTTAAAAATAAACCCGCATATTTTTGTTCTAAGCGTCTTAGCTGAATATGCTCCCCTTCTTTTTTGGCTATATATAAATATACATACGTGCATATCTATGTATATATATATATATATATATATATATATATATATATATATATATATATATATAAATATTTGTATTCAACAAGGGACTGACGGCTGCTTTGGGTTTTATTTTTGGGCTGCTGCGCGCTATCTTTGCAAATGATTTGACCCTTGAATGTCATGACCCGTATCACGGTTATAAACGCCAAATGCGTTTCACTGGGAAAAATCATCATAATCGACAGCTGACATCAAATTGAAATGGAAACACTGCGCAAAATCTCTTAAATTCCCAACAAAAACAGGAAACAACAATTTTAAGATTTTATTTAAATTGCAGAAAGTGTAGTTGATGAGCATTAAAAATATTATTTAGTTCTCAGTTGAAAGGCAAACATTTAAAACTTATAAAAAAAGGCACACAAAATATGCCTGATAAATAAAACATATTTTATCTACTTGATAAGTAAAGCATATTTTGTGTGCCCTATAAATACTTTATACATTTTCTAGAATTTTCTAACATACGAATCCTTGAAATTCATGTATAAAATATAGTTTAAAAAGTTAAATTCGTCTGCGTATTTTTTTTTTTTTAACAAATACAAATTGAATTAGATTCATCACGCAGGAATCGAAGTCGAGACAAAGCACGTTCCAACGAGCATTCAAAATGTCTAAACTTGTCAGCACTAATATATGGGAAAACGTAAGGATAAAAAATCAAGCATACGCAAACAAAAGAAATTTTAGGTTCGTATTGATTTTTTAACAAATAATTTGTGGCAAAAATATTAAAATGAGTTGAAAAAATATTTATTGTAATAAATAATAAAAGTATATTGTGTACGTTTATTGTATGTATTTATATAAATTGACATATTCAAATTATTATAGCAAAAATTACAAAAAAAAAAAAAAAAACTAAACAAGCAATTAATTCAAATTTGTTTAGTTTTTTTTCTAAAAATTTAATTATTTTAATTACTATTTGTTTAGATTTTTTATAAAAATTTAATTTCTTATATGTACTATTTACTGTTAAAAAAACAAGCGTTTTTTAAGAAATTTAGTAGATTGCTTAAAAAACAAGTTTTATTAAAAAAAAACTCTTTTTTAACTGTATACTTAAAGAGTTAAAAAATACACAATATTTTTTATATTTATTTTCAAATGTTTTGTTTTAAACTTAAAATAAAATTAAATGAAATCAAAAGAAATGAAAGCAAAGAAATTTGTAAAATTGTTTGTAAATAATAGAGAGTTCATTATTTAATTAAACATTTATTAAATATATAAATAATTTATTTTCAGCGCTCATATTGGATTATAGTATTTGAAAATCTGTTAACGAACACTTAAAAAATAGAAATGAAAATTCCCAAAATCTCATTTAGTGAATATTTTTTATATGAAAATATTTTCTTGTATAACAATACAACAGTATTTAGCTCGAATGTATAGAAATGGAGTTCACAAAAAAATGACTTGGACAAAATATTTTTACATACAATTATCATACGTGTCTCTTTATTTCGAGATAAGCTCTAGGATATATATATTTATTTTCATATATATTTATACATATATATGTATAATCATCATCATTTTTGTACATATATATGATAGAGAGATAATCATCATAATAAATATAATCCACCCAAAATATTGGTAAAATATATTGATTGGCATATCCTCACTAAATTCCTATTTTATCATTATGTACTTTAAGTTAGTATCTAACTATCCACATACATAAATTCTTTAGCTAATTCCCTTGCTAAACTAGTGTATGTATATATAGATATATATTTATATAGTAAAGCATCTGGGCAGCTATCTGTTTACTGTTATACACAGCCGCAACGACTGTATAACATTATCTGTTTATTTGAGTTTGTTATGTGCCCCGTGAGTTTTATCAAAGTGCCAACTATTTTTATAGAATTAAGATAAACTCTTAATTAGGCACAAACTGGCGCAGGCGTGAGACCAAGGTCGCGCTCCGGAATTGTGTGCGTGTCCCGGGTCTCAGGTCCCCGGCTACCGGGGACCGGGACATCTGTTGCTTTCTGTTATTGACATTGTTGTTACTGTAGCTGTAGCTGTAGCTGTTGCTGTTGTTGCCGTTGCCGTTTTTATCGCTAATGTTTGTGATATTGTTCATGGCGTACGTTTGGCAAATGAGTTTTTGCTGCCCAACGCTATCAAGAGCCGCAGCAGCAACCCGCATGGAAATTACCAACCCACACACGAACTGTGTGCGCACATTAATTTATATAAAATATATGTATATATATATATATATATATATATATATATATATATATATATATATATATATATATATATATATATATATATATATACTGTATATTTAACAAGCAAACTGCATTAGCTTTCGACGAGCTCCACAGCTGAAAGGCCAAGAAACGTTGCCTACTTATTTGGGCAATGCCTTTTCGTATTTTATAGTTCGTGCGCTGACAGCTGTTGTTGCCAAATGGCAGCATTTTGTTCTAGAGTTCACTTTAATTAAATAGCTGCTCATCATCATTATCAACAGCAGCAGTCAGCAGCAGCCCACGCACTGCAATTTAGCTTTGATTTCCATTTCCACTTTCAATTTGCATTTTTCTTTGTTTGCCTGGCTTAATTAGAAATTCTATTCGCTACTTGTCTCTCTCCATCTCTCTATCTGTCTCTGAGCGCGTGGGCCAATTGCAATTTCAATTTCACTCCGCATGCCTGGCAATATGGCAAACTGGATTGAGATTTCAGTTGCAGTCGCCGTTGCCACTGTCCCAGCTGGCCGCCTGACACTGTTTTATCTTTGAGTGTGGCTCTAACGATGACTGCAGCGCAAAGGTCAAAGTGACCTTTGCAAAGTATATGTTGCGCTGCTTTGACGAGTGCACTCATGGCTCACATTTCATGTTCCGCATTCTGGGTAATCTAGTGTGGCTTTTAAATTTTAGTTTGATGTCTTTACTCAGACTCGGCACACACCTCGCCACACATGGCCAGATTATTTATGGTTATTCCGTTTTATATAAGTGTCGATTGACGGACGCAACGTCAGCACATATCAAGTGCTCAGTTTCGCAAGAAAAACCCAAACACAAACACAAACACAAACTTATGCAACACTCTCTCTTTGTGAGGCTAAGCTCAGATCATCTGCCTGCCTGGGCGTATGCCAATTGTATTGTCTACTCAGCTGAAGTCCTCATAACAATATCCACGACTCGAGTGGGCACTGAGCACATAAACAAACGCCCACATGCAATTCGCTGCGCGCGTAATCTTTTGCTCAATTATGCTACTTTCTGACGTCTCATTCATTCATGATTAACTTCTAGACTAGTCTGTAAATCTCTAAGCTCAATAAGCCATCTCAATCATTTAATATTTCCCTCAACATCTTTTGCACAGTTTGTAAACAGCGCATTAAAAATGATTTTTCAAATATGCCGAAGCCATGCGCTGCCAGAACTTTAATTGGCAGCAACTTGTGCCTGGCTCTCAGCAGCTTAATCAAAATGTAAATGAGAAAATGTAACTAACTAAAAGCTGGCCCAACTGGGGCTGCTGCTACTGTGGGCTTTCTTCAATATAATTCTGCAAAGTTCTCTGTATCAAAAGTTGCGGTCGGCTTCGCTTCGAGTGAATAGTTGCTGCCTGATTCCGGCTAACAATACTTGACTGGAGGAGCACACTTCTTAATAAAAGGCAACGCTAAGCCCTGGACTGTAATTGCTTTTTATACTCTAAGCCCATTGAGTATGGAATTTCAGGGAAGGCAGAAGAAGAAGCCATGCCCAAGTTGAGCTGGTTCGTATGCAATATGAGTTTATCATTTTTATTGATAACTCACGACATTTAATTATTACTCATATTCGACAAGTTGTCTTGAAGGCGTAACTTAAAGATAGAAAAGTGCACTTTATTGTGTGCATATTTTGAATTTTTGATGCCAGCCCTCTCACCAGCGCAAATTTACACATATGTATGTCAAAAGTACGCTCTGAAAACTTAATTCAAAACGTCCCCTCAGAGGTAGAGTTATTCAATATTTGAGTTCACCTAACAGCCGCAGCGCTGCCTCTGCGTCAACTGCGCAGTAAGCAGAGCGCAATAAATGCATTTAAGCAACTCATCATTGTGAGCATATCAGCTCGACGGCTCTCAGGGTATCTCCTAGACGAGTCAGTTTGACTAAGTACTTTTGCCTACACTTTGGACGCAGGCTGCAGTGCCAAATTAATGATGTCCAGACAGCAGAGTTTTCATTTAAGCACAGGCATCGCTTAGAGAGACGTTAACGGCACCGACCGTAGCTGACTGACATGTGTTAATAGAATGACGGCACTGGCGTTGACAGTTGGAACCCGCTGCTATTGCTGTGTTTCTGTGTTTAATGGCCAGGCGCTGCAAAGCGTGCCAACGACGCCTTGGATATTCCCAGTGCTCGGCATCCTGAGTGCTTTCAATGCGTGCTTATTTGCCTCACATTAGCTTTGTGCTCTGTAACTGTCAGAGGGGCTCCTGCTTGAATACACATCCAAAGCAGCGTGCCATGACAAAATGACTACGTTGAGATGATGTGTGGAATGTCAGCGAAAGGCCGCATTGCCGTATGGTCGCATGAAACGATGATGCAGTACAGAAACGCTGACATTTCTATCACAAAGAGAAACATTTTTGCCCGATATGCGAGCATCTAAGAGTGAAGAAAATGCATAGCCAACCATCAAATACGCTACAATTCGAATTCGTTTGCTCCAGAATTATTTTCATTTCAATATTCGAAATTGTTCAGAAAATAATAAAATGTGCACTGAATGACACAGCGAATGGAAAAAAATAATTAAATTAATGAAAATTTTTGAATTAGTACAATAAATATATAATAATACTATTATAATATATTAATATATTTTAAAGCTGGTGAAAATATGTATAAAATAATACATTCTTTGACTGACGGACTGAACTTTGTTAAAATGTTGAAATTTGTAGAAAAGCCCTAAAATTTATATGACTAGGCTGAGCTACCACATGAATATTGGCGCCGAGTAGACCTTTATATATATTTTCTATATTTGGTGCAAATTTTATCAATATCTATCTGTCTCTGGGCTTTAGATCCAGAGGACCTTGGCCATGCTTAAGTCTTTCAACTACTTATTGAAGCGTTGATGGCAATCACATTGAAGTAAAATTTTGATGAATATTTCTAACTTTTATGAATATTTTTTATATACAGCAAAAACTCTTTAGCAAAATGGCGAATCTTTTAAAATATATGCATATGTGAATATTATCGATAACTTGAGCAACTGCTGAAGTGTAGTTATCGAAAATAATAGTTCTAAATCGATAATGGAATATTTACAAAAATAAATTCATATATATATATATATATATATATATATAAAAAAAATATATATTTTTTTTACAAATATATATAGCATATATGTGAAATATATTGAATCTGAAATAGATAATGGAACATGATTATATATACTATATATAAATAAATATATACTACATATAGTTGCTCTCGCCAGGCATACAACATGTCGAGCAACACATGCAACATGCCCACATCCAATGCGTAAGTCCTGCTGTCGAATACATTTTACAGCAAGTCGGCAACAAGAGCTTTGGAATGCTGCGCTAAGCAAATACCCTTGTCATGAAATGAAAGTAGATGTCAGCTAAGAATTTGAGGCAATAACAACATTTTTTGAGTAAAGTGACAGCGACTTATGCTTTGTCGAAGTGCAACTATATGATAATGCCGACTATGACTATGAATGACAAACTATTCATAAATTCATATTCATACCATAAATTCATGCTCATAAGCATTTTGATCAAGTGCTAAAGCTAAGCAGATCATTCGACTGCATGCTTAAGAATTTGCACACCTTTCCCCGTAATGTTGCATATTTGAAGATGAACTGATAAGACCCACTGTAATAGTCGATTACACGGTTCACTGTGCATGCAAGCACAGCTGGCTGTGTAGCCGTGGAATGCGTCAGACGTGCACAGCAGGAGCAGGAAACATGTCAAAGGCATATATGAATCATTTGCTGCTCAAGTATTTCCATCTAGCTCTGTAGCTTTATAGTAAGCGGAGCTAATCTGGCTGTGAGTGTGTGCGTACGTGTGCGTGTGCGTGTGCGTGTGTGCCGTCTGCGGAGCTGCTGCCGTCGTAACAAAGCCCACGACTTTGAGTTTGAGCTGAGCACATAAACAAACGCCCACATGCAATTCGCTGCGCGCGTATTCTTTTGCTCAATTATGCCGCTTTCTGCCCATTGACGTCTCATTCATAAAAGTCGAATGCATCAAGCCGCAGACTTCTGATTGCCTTCAACGGCAGTGCAGCCCCAGCCGGGCTAACTAGCTTGTCAGCGTCAGCTCAGTGAGTCTTTGTGATGTTAGAGATTATTTTGCAGCCATAATAGCTCAGCATTGTATTTTGAAATATTCAGGCTTGAGTGTCTTAGCTTAGCTCAACTTAATATTAATGAGAAAATGTGGCCAAATGCGGTCTTAGCTGCATGTGACTGCTGCATAAAACCAAGAGAGAGAGAGAGAGAGAGAGACTGTGAGAGAGATTGGCAAACTTATTTTAGAGTTTCACAATTTCATACAGCCTTATTAATTGACCCAATTATCATATATTTTTTTGACGATTACAGCAAATTAGTGTAAGCACCTGGTGTGCGTGTGTGTGCGTGTGTATGTGTGTCAGTTAAATACCTGCAGTTGTTTGCACCATGTTGCCAGCCCCAAAGCAGTGAAGCTTTTAACTTTTACACACGCGCGCGTAAAATCTGTATATACATATACAGAATATGTATGTTTTTTTTTTTTTTTTTTTTTTTGTTCGTCTTTCGGCTTATGTATTATATAGTCTGTCGGTGTGCGTGTGTGTTTTGTGTGTGTGCGTGCGGTTTCTGCTACGTATACGTAATTTCTTGCTAACTGCGTCCTGTTTACAATAATAATGCTCGCTGGCTCTTGCTATCACTTTCACTTTCATTTAGCCAAGTCGGCTCGCTTATTTACTAGTTGCTGGCTGACTGCGTTTTATACTGAATTTGGCATGCTGCCGCTGGGGAGCAACGTACGCTGCTGCCATTGCCAGGAACCAGTGCCCTACAGCGGAGTCAGACTGAATAACTGTCTGTATTATTATGAGCCACTAAACAACCAGAGCAACAACAACAAAATACAAAAAAAAAAAAAAAATAATAACACAAAATATCCTATGTCTATGTGTGTGTGTGTGTGCGTGCGTGCGTGCGTGCGTGTGTGTGTGCGCGTGTGTGTTTTAGCTATTATAATATTGGCATTTAGCTAAAAGCGTAACGACCGCACGCGACCAGCTCAAAAGTAAAACTGAAAGCTGGCATTCGTTGCGTTCCACAAATCCACGAAGCTGTTGCTATTGGGGTTGCCATTGCCATTGCCGCTGCTGCTGCTGCTGTCGCTGCCGCTGCTGCCGCTGCTGCCGCTGCTGCTGTCGCTTTTAGTGTTGCTGCTGTGCCAGTCAGCCACTGGCCACAGTCAGAGCTGAGCTGCGCCGCCAGCCCTTCTGGCTGTCTGCCTTTCCCTTTTAGCCAGCCATCAAAAGCTTTTTTAACTGCCCTTTAACACTTGTTGTCTCGCTCGCACGTCTGCCGTAATTTTATGTATCTGTATGTGCGCTCGCATATATATATATATATATATATATACATGCTCTGCTGACGTCGACTGGCGTTCGCCACAAGCAACAGGACAAACGACCCGGCTCTGACCCCAGCCCCAGTTCTCTCTCAGCTTGCCCCAAATTCGGCATCTGTTATTACTGTTGCTTCGCAGTTGACGAGTTTGCGCGCTGCGCTTACTGGAGCCCGCTCCACACTTGATCCCGCCCCGTCCTGGCCCAGTTCCTGTTGCGCGCTGTGGTGTCGTCACTCCACTGCTACCGCTTACCTAACCTGCACACTCCGAATTCCTGTGTGCCAAACAACAAATCTGTTGTCTATTCCTGGGCGCCCATCACTGAAATTTCACAAATTTAAAAATCATACGAATTGCAACTAAGATTTTAAAGTTAGCTGAATGTCTTTAGGTAGTCTTACATACCTTTATGCATGCATACATACAATATACACTAAAGTAAAATGTTTATATATTTAGAACCGAGAGCAAAGGAAGTCTTTTCATGCGAAAGCAAAATTGCATTTGCTCTAGATAGTAAGGTACATTTCTCAAGCTGGCTCAAATTAAAAGCTATAAAGAAAAAAAAAAAAAAAAATATATATATATATATATAAATATATTTTACTATAAAATATATATATATATAATATATATATATATATGTATACTTACATCTGCTTTCATTTCTCTTACCAAATTCTGTGGCTCGTCTAAGCAATTGGTATATGAGTCGGAAAGTTTAATATGCAATTTGTCGATACATCAGTTAAGGCAAGTTCAATCGTATAAATATCTGATATATTAGGCACTTATGCGTCTTTCTTTATTAGTAACAGTCTCATTCCCAGTATAAGTGTTTAAGTTGATTCTTCTGCGTGTGTGGACGTTTATAGATCACGAAACCAATATGTGTATTCAGAGTAGGCAGTATGAGCAGAAGCTGGCGTGGGAGACCAGCTTGAGTGTATAAACTTTTCAAGATCCATAGCCATAGAATTGATTTTAGTCTGAGTTTCCTCTCTGTTGACATGCATAAAAATATATATATCGAGATCTGCGCATAGACGCTGCATTATTCAAGTTTGTTTTTAAGCTTCAAGGAGCCAACATGATATAGAGTAACTAGATTGATTATATGATGATTAAGTATATATCAAATGCACACAAAAGAGGGTTACTAATGGATAAGCTCAGCTCAAATAACTCCTCATTTTTTTCGAGCACTATAAAAAGGGAATTATATTCTAAGCGAGTACTCTTATCTTTAGGTTAGAACACACAACCTGCGTGATAGTGAAGAGAGTTTAAATATTAAAGAGCTGTGATGTATCATTGCAGCTAATGATAGGCCAGGTCGTGTACCTTAATAGGGAGGTTCTAGAAAATATTTCAAACTAAACAGGCTGAGAGAGAGCGCACGTCCTGAATTCTTAAATTTTTTAGCATTTTGTGCGCCGCATTTATAAGGAAACCTTAACTATATGTTTAATGCATTTATAATATTAAAAAAAAAAAAATAATATACCCTAAAATTTCATTTTCAAAGGATTCAAGGTATAAAAACTATAAAAAAAATATATTAATATGCCCTAAAACTGTTTGTGATTATAGATTTCATTTTGAGTTTGAAGATATATATAAATAAATCTATTATAAATATTTTCATTTATCCTAAAAAAAAACATCATAACACATCGTTCAGAATACCCCCATCAAAGAAAACTCCACACATGAATCGCCTTACAATATATATGCTCAAGCTCTCACATTTGACAATGCTAGCTTGTTACTAGGAACACTGAAAGGACACTCTTAGGCCTAGTTACTCAATCCCTCAGTACCCATTAAAAGACAACGCTATCAACCCCACAAACCCAACTTATTTTAGTATTATTGGCCAATTGAAACTCATTGAAGCAGGTAATTTCTTATTAATTTTACTCTCTACTTTAAGTTAAGCAACAATTAAATCGTGAGATTATCTATTAAGTGATGCCACAGTAATCCCCACAGTGTTTTAGGCTCGCGAGAATTTAATGCTTTCCCCCAGCATTAACCGAATAAAGAGGTAAAGCGAAAAACTCCAGTCAAGACAGCTCGCCTAGGAGCTACCCCCCCTATACCCATTCATCATTCTCAATTTCTTTTATGCACTTAAAGCAAACACACACACATACACACACACACACACACACACACACACACAGACGCATGCATTTGCACGCGCTCTGCTTACTGCGCAGTTAAAGCAGCAGCAGCAACGCTCCAACTGCAGGAGGGGCTGAGATTAAGTATTGAATATTTTTGATGGACGTTTCAATTTTTCAGAGCATGTTCATGAGATCTATATCTATATCTATATCTATATCTATATCTATATCTATATCTATATCTATATCTATATCTATATCTATATCTATATCTATATCTATATCTATATCTATATCTATATCTATATCTATATCTATATCTATATCTATATCTATATTTATATCTATATCTATATCTATATCTATATCTATATCTATATCTATATCTATATCTATATCTATATCTATATCTATATCTATATCTATATCTATATCTATATCTATATCTATATCTATATCTATATCTATATCTATATCTATATCTATATCTATATCTATATCTATATCTATATCTATATCTATATCTATATCTATATCTATATCTATATCTATATCTATATCTATATCTATATCTATATCTATATCTATATCTATATCTATATCTATATCTATATCTATATCTATATCTATATCTATATCTATATCTATATCTATATCTATATCTATATCTATATCTATATCTATATCTATATCTATATCTATATCTATATCTATATCTATATCTATATCTATATCTATATCTATATCTATATCTATATCTATATCTATATCTATATCTATATCTATATCTATATCTATATCTATATCTATATCTATATCTATATCTATATCTATATCTATATCTATATCTATATCTATATCTATATCTATATCTATATCTATATCTATATCTATATCTATATCTATATCTATATCTATATCTATATCTATATCTATATCTATATCTATATCTATATCTATATCTATATCTATATCTATATCTATATCTATATCTATATCTATATCTATATCTATATCTATATCTATATCTATATCTATATCTATATCTATATCTATATCTATATCTATATCTATATCTATATCTATATCTATATCTATATCTATATCTATATCTATATCTATATCTATATCTATATCTATATCTATATCTATATCTATATCTATATCTATATCTATATCTATATCTATATCTATATCTATATCTATATCTATATCTATATCTATATCTATATCTATATCTATATCTATATCTATATCTATATCTATATCTATATCTATATCTATATCTATATCTATATCTATATCTATATCTATATCTATATCTATATCTATATCTATATCTATATCTATATCTATATCTATATCTATATCTATATCTATATCTATATCTATATCTATATCTATATCTATATCTATATCTATATCTATATCTATATCTATATCTATATCTATATCTATATCTATATCTATATCTATATCTATATCTATATCTATATCTATATCTATATCTATATCTATATCTATATCTATATCTATATCTATATCTATATCTATATCTATATCTATATCTATATCTATATCTATATCTATATCTATATCTATATCTATATCTATATCTATATCTATATCTATATCTATATCTATATCTATATCTACCACCACACCCCTAGTAGGTGGGACAGAATCTTAACATTACTTCACGTGCTGCTACCACTAAAACTATAAAAGCCAGCATTAATCGGTTTGCCACGCCCTTAGTGGGCGTAGATACATTCGCCATATCTTTTCGATCTTGGTTTGTCAATGCAAAAATAATTATATGTAATTATTAATATCCACTTTCAATTCTCTATTACTTTAAATGCTGCCCCTGAGTTTACTCTGTCGCTAATTCTGTTTCATACATACGAATTGGTATATGCTGATTTCTCACGCCCCCAGACGTGTTTTTGAGTATATATTCCAAATTTCAAGTCTTTTGCTTGAATAGCGAACAGACGAAGGAACAGCAAGATGAACATTGCCAAAACCAATATACTCTTTTTCCCTTTGGGAACAGGATTCACTTGGGTTAATAATTCTCTACTGAAATTCAAGCTATGATTAATATTTAAATATGATTTACTAGATTCAGGCTCCAAGTGCAGATTAGCTAAAGCAGCAAGATTTTTTTGCTAATAAGATTGGTAAATAATCGTAAATTAATTTAAATAAAATTGTAACCCGTTTAATACTTACCAAATATAAAGTTATTTCTTATCAAAAATAATTTTTTAAATTAATAAAATTTTTTTGGTTTTTTTATTTTTTTGGTGTTGTAATCAATTTTGCATATTTCACATTTATTTGTATCATTTTTAATTTTGTTCGTTTTTTTTTTTTTTTTTGTTTTTCTCATTTCTTTAATATGTTTATGTATATGCATATATATGTATATATATATATATATATATATATATATATATATATATAAGTATATAAGTGTATATATATGTATATGTGAACAGGCATATAACTACTATTCACTTTCACTTCAGCTATGTGTAATGGCGTTTGCTAATTTTTGCGTTCAATGCATCTGGTATATGCATATATACATATAGATCTTCAAATATATATATATATTTATGTATATATATTTATTGAGTATATTTGCTTGGCTATGCAAGCACACACACGCATATATATAGCTGTGTGTGTATGTGTGTTTGCATTGAACAATAAAGATAATCTCGAAGCCCTAAAACTTAACATAATATCCATGTATATATTGACTTCTATGCGTGTATATATATATATATATATATATATACACATATATATTTGTATGTATGTATATATATTTTTTATTTGCTTACGTGTGTGTTAATGCTCTATATATGTATGTTCAGGTAATATTCAAATAATAATGCTTGTTTTCTTGCCTTTTGCTCTACGCTAGTTCTTGGCGTTCGTCGAATATGTGTATCAAAAGTTTTATCAAATCTTTCAAACATTTGCACCGTTTTTGTTCGAGGCTTAAATTAAACTCTCACCCGAATGCGAACTTTATATTTTAGTATATATATATATATACATATATATATATATATATGTATTTTTATATTTTGTATCAATTTATGCATTATTTCGTTAGCGCTTACAAAAATATCAATATTTATAGAAGCAACAAGAAATCACATTAATTTTTTTTTTTCAATTTTTTTAGTTTTGTTTATTTTTTTTTTTTGGGTGTTTTTTTCTATACACAAAAAGCGTGCGTTTCGCAGTTACTGATTTTTTTTTTTTTTTGGGTATATATTTATAAATATATATGTATGTATATGTATGTGTATGTGTGTGTGTATGCATATATATAATTTAGTTTAATGTAATTGCATTTGCACGCACGCATTACACGTGTGTAAACAACAAACCTTTTAGCCCAATGGAGGGAGTTCTTGGTGCGCTCGCACAGCAACGAATGAAATCAATGAATGAATGAATCAA